>JAVXUP010002146.1:0-156118 GCA_033070095.1 Escallonia herrerae | reverse complement strand
TTATATGGTTGGTCATGTCTTAAATGGACATGCACTGCACAGTGTTTATATATCGGCGCATTGTGGTGGCAAAGGTTGTATGACGTAAAAATATTCGCTGTCTACGGAGATAAGAGGAGAACATGTTGTCTGTACTCGTGTAGATGGAATAATGCGTATACACGCTTGGTAATTGGTCATGTTGTAGTAATCACGTGCGTTGAGTTGAGGCATTGTGTTATACATAACATTCATCATAACATAAAATTTGTCTACCCCATCTCAGATTTTAAAAGTAAATTTCATATAAGCATCTTAAGATCACTCCATACTACATGCAACGATAATGGCAGGAAACACTCTCCGCATAAACTGTAACCACCTTCATTCATCTTCATCAGACATTGGAGCATCAGAAATAGATCCAGTTTCATAGCTCATGTTCCAGTATGCTTGTGCTTCATTGTTGGACCCATCTGCATAGCTTTCACGCGCCATACGACGCAAGTTTTGCCTACTTTGACGAACTCTCATTCTATTATTTTCTTCACGTATGCGATGTAGAGCCCGTTCAAGCTCCATATCTGTATTGCGAGGCATGTTCATTGCCCTCTGCCGAACAACGGGTATATCCATGCGTCGTGAATCAGCTATGAGTACCTCACGTTCATTCAACCGGTAAGACCATTCTGCACGTAATGTTCTAACATAACGTCTTGAATATCGCAAACTTGGACGCAATGAGTATTGAAATTCATCTTCGCCCGCCCAGTGCCGACCCAACGCTTCAAATATGTCTCGTGGAGTGTAGGACATCTCCAAGATTAAAAGAAAGCACACAGCATCCGCTCTCTGCCCTTTGCCCTTCATCCACTATAGATACTTATATAGGAGTGGATAACGGCACACTTCAATAATGCAGAGCATGCTCGTACTGACAACCGTGTGACAAGTCGCTGTAAATTTCTTTATAGCTCATTGATAAGTAGCATTTGCAGCTGTATTAGTTGGTGATAATATAAAAGCTCATTGCAAGTTTCAGCAATCCTTGTTGAGCTACTTGCGTATTGAGCCAGTAGCAAAAACAGCGGTGTAGTTGATTTTGTTGGATTGATATCAATTTCTAATTCGTAAGTACCCGTTTAGTATTTTTCTGTGGAAATTTGCCAGGGGTGTGATATTACATCAAAGTTGCAGATTCAATTGGGCGAGTCAAACAAGAAAACATATGTTTGCTGGACAACTCTACCCCTATCTTTATACTTGTGTATCTAAAGCCATAACGAACCATATGCCCATTCTTTCACTACACGCGAAAGTCGCGAAATAGCCGGTACTACCGTTCTGAAATGGGAATAGACTATACCGTTCAACAGGTTATCGGTGACGAACTAGTAATATTGTCGGTATAGATCATTCACATGTCTACTTTCGGGCTCACGAATTCAGACACCATCCTTATTGTGCGCGACGTTTCAATATGTGGCCTCCTACGTATGTAATTACTTCTGCGCACAAATTCTCGAATTATACACCTCTCTCCGAAATGCCTTTGTCCATTGTAGTCATTATACAACTGAGAAGAATGATGTGCTTTTCACTTTGGACAAAGGCACGTGGTTGATGTATCATTTCATTGGAAACGGCTTGGACTACCTATTAGAGTTCCCGTGATGAGTGACTTTATTAAAAAAACACCTAACGTGTTGTCACTTTGATTGGCCTACTCTTGTCCGGATATCAAACCTGAACTATACTACATGTGTGTACGCTAAAGCTGTATATATGCTTGTCATGCTCATGCCTTGTGAACACGCATAAGTTGTATGGCAGGTCTTCCTGGTAGTTCTAATTATCGGCGACGTGAGAATGTGTGGTTGTTGTGTGAAAGAAACGACGACTACAGAGAAGTGAGGTACACGGATCCTAGAGAGTATTACGCTGGTTTACGAAGAGAATGGGCACATCGAGTAAATGAATCAGAAGCACTACACCAAGATCTCATCGCGCTAGGAGCACCTGTGCCGCACCGTCGTTCACTTAGTATGCCGCGTCCTAATGTTGCCAAGTGTAAGAAAGCCGTGCGGCAAATTCGTATGGAGAATAACCGGATGTTGTTACGTAGAAAACGATTTTACATGCTTCAGCTTGCCGAAGAAATGGCAGAGGCTAGTGGCCGACCCTTCACTTCTAGCGAGAGAAACACTATTTTAACCAACGATCAGTACTTATCTGATGAATATATGTCAAACGAAGAGTGATATATATATATATATATATATATATATATATATATATATATATATATATATATATATCTGGAAAATGAATGTTGAGCGTGAACATGTCATTGTTCACGCTGACCTCGCCCCTGCCCTGCACAGCGTCTCTTGTTGTCAAGCATTTGCTCATGGAATACTCCGGTGTCTACACATGGTGTCCTGTTTTCAAGCATCGGCTCACATATGTAAATCTCTTGTGGCTACACATGAGATCATCGTCGTTACGAGTGTGTTTTATAGAACCCACGTACCTTGCTTCTAGCTCTGTACTGTGGTCCCCATTTAACCGTTTCGGATCACTTACATTAAGATTCTTGCTAATCTTCCTGGGTGTTGATGCTTAGGTAACCACGCTTGGAGTTTTGAAGAACCCATCAACATTAGAGGTAACGTCTCGTTTGACAGTAAACATTCTTATGTTTGTAAGGCGGTCGTTGGAACAACGTTATTGGCATGGCATCGTATTCAGTAATACTTGTTGTTTTATTATTATAGGGTTTAAAAATAGTGGCCTGTTCGTCTGAACTTGATGTTCTCTTTCGCGGTTTCACTCTTACAATTAGTTGGATCAAGCAAGGCTCAGTTGATAAATACCGTAACATTAGATGCTACCAGATAATGAGTTGTATGAAATGTACACGAAACAGAGCATTTGTTTCAGCATATTTACAAATAATTGAACATGCAGAAAAACGTATAAAGTCTATAGACCCTTAATGTTGCTTTCATCCAGGATGTAAGTCCGAACATGAATGGCTGACACCACCCAATCGTCCTTTTAGATTGCACTAAGATATTGCTTTGCTTCTAGCTTATACAATCAACCTCACGCCTGTGCACACAATACAAGTCCTGGTGCACAATATTTCAAGTCCTAAAGTACCGAATCTTGTCATTTTGTGCAATAAAGCCTGACTACGTACTATGCCTATGCATTGTTTGTATTTCTATCCATATACAACTTTGTCTCTAGCTTTTGGTTGGGCAGACTTGTTTCAATGGGTTTTGTGGTGGTGTGCAATAATGCAAGTTCACATCATCTGCTAAGGTTCTTCTCAGGTTGTGTGACTCTTCACCATTGTGTCATTCAACAGCATCTTTTGGGGTCAAGAAAAAATTCACCTATGACTCGCCTACAATATATCATGAGCGATATTGGGTTCTGTTTTTCGACTCTTTTCGTTACATAACATTGCGTTACCTATTGATGCTTCAATATTCAATCTTGTTTATTTTCATACGACCCCTTCGATGTCGCGGTTAATATCGACCAACGTTATTTCGTAATAAAACTAATCATTTGTGGGTCTATCTCATTTTATATGTCTAATTTAAACAGTGTGAGCGATAACATTACAGGTTTAAAAAGGTGTGTGACCACAGCTTAAATAACATTACTCCATTGCCTACTTCAATTGCATTCAGGAAGAAATCGTAGTTCTTAGCCAACTCTTCTATTTATGAGGGTCGTGTATGACCACGCCCTCAATACAAGGCAAAGCCAAACTCGAATAATGTCAACGCTGTCGATAGCCATGTGTTCAAATACGTGCACGTTCATGGTTGCAACCGTTATCTACTTACCAAATGGGGAACTAGTTTTGCACAGGAAATTCAGGTGGTGGTTTTGAAAAGCGTTTGCAAGACATCTCGTGTTTCCTGAAGGGGAAATAGTCTATTCACATATATTAGTACTAGGTTGGCTTAATTGGCCTGAATAGTGTAAGTTGGTACACTCCCACTATTGCCAGAAACCCAGACAATGGATGTTACAGTTTTTTTCGGTTTGTGTTACTATTCATTCACATATCATGTGTTACTATTCATTCACATGTCATGTGCCCAAAAAAAATCACACAGACAATGGAAGTGCTCGTCTAGTTTACGTGCGAATATTGGGGTCCCAAAGCGGAAGTGTAGGCGCAAACGGATCGTAGTGGCACCAGTCGGTTTGTGCAAAAACACCAGTCGGTTTCTGCAAAACCACCAGTCGGTTTATGTAAAAACACCAGTCGGTTTCTGCAAAAACACCAGTCGGTTTCTGCAAATGTGCTCGTGGGATTGTGCGGATGCGCAAGTCAATTTAGGCAAAACTTAGCATAAGGGGACCGGGCCCCGCAAGAAAAACGAGATCGGCGGGACCACTACATATGTGGGGGGCCCTTGCGGGCCCCACGCAAACACATTGCCCTTGCACCTGTCAGTATCCCCCGCTACGATGCGAACTCGGTTTTATGAAATTACGTAACCTCTCCGCTAGGGCGCATCTTATCGCCCCATTTCATCGTGGTTGTTTCGGCCATGAGGAGTCCGATGCGGGGTGGTTGATGTGTTTAGCGTGAATTTTCTAAGGAAGCGGAAGTGTAGACGCAAACGGATCGTAGTGGCACCAGTCGGTTTCTGCAAAAAAACCTGTCGGTTTCTGCAAATGTGTTAGTCGAATTGTGCGGATGCGCAAGTCAATTTATTCAAAACTTACGGGGCGGAGCCCAGCTCCATTTCTTCTGGGTGGGAGCACTACATACGTGGGATGACCGTGCGGAAATCACGGGCTAAGAGGAACATTGCCAAGGGTACTGGGATTATTGATGGTTGTCAACATCCTATGTTTTGATGTGCATTCTTGCCAAGGGGGTTGGAAGCATTTACTGTGCTCCCCATTTTCCAACTGGCGCCCACTCTCACCTAAGTACCTTTATGGGAAGTGCTCGTCTAGTTTACGTGCGAATAATGGGGTCCCATGAACAACAAGGAAGCGGAAGCGTAGGCGCAAACGGATCGTAGTGACACCAGTCGGTTTCTGCAAAAACACCAGTCGGAAAAACACCAGTCGGATTGTGCGGATACGCAAGTCGCTTTATGCAAAACATACGGTGCGGAGCCCCGCAAGAAAAACGATCTCGGTGGGACCACTACATAAGGGGGATGCCCTTGCGGGCCCCACGCAAACACATTGCCCTTGCACCTCTCGTGTTCTCTGAGGGCTGTCAGTATCCCCCGCTACGATGCGAACTCGGTTTATCACGTTTCGTCACCTATCCGCTAGGGCGCATCTTATCGCCCCATTTCATCGTGGTTGTTTCGGCCATGAGGAGTCCGATGTGGGGTGGTTGATGTGTTTAGCGTGAATTTTCTAAGGAAGCGGAAGTGTAGACGCAAACGGATCGTGGTTGCACCAGTCGGTTTCTGCAAAACACCAGTCGGTTTCTGCAAAAACATCAGTCGTTTCTGCAAAAACACCAGTCGGTTTCTGCAAAAGCGCTATCTAAAATCTCGGAAGACAAGATCTTAGACGAGATGGTTCAACATGAGAAATTATATTGTACATTTGTAGTCCATATCTCACCACTGAGGCACACCACCATGCCCTGTCAAAATAATTGTAACATGTAACAAAAATACTTAACTAGAGATGACCGGCTTCATGTTGGCAGCAACGGCGCAGTGGAAAGAGAGCGAAAAGAGGGAGACATGAAAATGATGTCGCGGGAGAATGTACCAAGTTATTTTGAAGTATTGAGGAAATGTCTGTCTCTATAAGCTAGTTTTACAGAGCGGAACCACGCAAAGGCAAGCAATACGTCACTTAAAACCTATTCAAACTATTTGTTGCAAAAAAATTTAGTGACGGACGTAACCCCGTGGCTAAATTCTGGTTGCTACTTTTATTTTCAAAATTAGCGACCAATAAAATCTTGTACTAGCGGGGTGTGTGTCAAACAACCAAGTTTCAGCAAACACACATCAAATGTCTGCGCGTAGGTGCTTGTCGATACGTCCCGATGCATGTAGATTTTCCTATAAATAAAAGCCTCTTTGTAGATGCTCCACTACCTTTTCCGATGGAAAAAACAAAAGTGGGAGAACCACTTTGGAGCGACAGACGTTATACATCTGTAAATAGAAATAACCATAAGGAGTCCTAAATACCTTGCGATGTTACAAGGAAGTTTTTTTCGGTACGGTTGATCAATTAGCGACCACCATACGAAAGAAGTATTTTAAAAAAACATTGTGAGCACCACATAGATTTGGAGAAGCGTACCCATGGCCCCTACTCTAATTTACCGCATATACTAGTCATGATCCAATCAAAATATGAAATGGTGAAGGATCCAAAGAAATAACCTGCTCTCACTGTGTGAGAACAAAGCGGTCCTTCAAGACACGCAAATATTGCATAAGTGGGTACTCATGTTGAGAGGTCAAATCGTTAGTGATTGCCCACGGTTTTAGGTGACACATGGGCAAGGCTAAGGTCATTTTAAGTACCTTTATGGGAAGTGCTCGTCTAGTTTACGTGCGAATAACGGGGTCCCATGAACAAGAAGGAAGCGGAAGTGTAGACGCAAACGGATCGTGGTGGCACTAGTCGGTTTCTGCGAAAACACCAGTCGCTTTCTGCAAATGTGCTCGTCAGATTGTGCGGATGCGCAAGTCAATTTATGCAGAACTTACGGGGCGGAGCCCAGCTCCATTTCTTCTCGGCGGGACCACTATATAAGTGGGATGCCCTTGCGGGAACCACGGGCTTAGAGGAACATTGCCAAGGGGGTTGGGATTATTGATGGTTGTCAACATCCTACGTGTTGATGAGCATTCATGCCAAGGGGGTTGGAAACATTTACTGTGCTCCCCATTTTCCAACTGGCGCCCACTCTCACATGTTTCCTGAAATGTGATCAATCTACCTTACTATTTGTCTATGTAACCATGCTTGGAGTTTTTTAGAACCCGTTAAAAAATATTATTAGCGGCTTGCCAGTAAACGCCCCTATGCGTGTAAGACAGTAATTGCTAGATCTCAATGAAGGTTGCACGGCGTAATATTGGTGCCATCATTGTTGCGTTTACTAATACCGTAGGTCGTCTGCGCGATGCATACGACATTTGCGAATGGCAGGTAATCAACGTTGTACACGGTTTAGGAGACACGGTTTGAGAAAGTTCCATCTAATTATGCAATATCCCTTTGTAATTTGCCTTCCCGGTAGCAAGACCATGGCCTGCATTAGCAATATTGTACATTTGCAGCAGTCCGTCTGGCTAGTATTTGACTTCGAGCCCGTTTCAGGCCTGCACGTGTCAGCTTTTGTTCCTCCAATTGACAGTACAATTCTGCAGAAGCTGAGATGCACCGTAAAGTATCGTGGGAAACCGTTGCACCGTTGCTACATGAGCGCCCCCATTTTCTACAATGACTAAAATCTTGTAAGAGAATATCAACGTCCATCATCAGGAGAATAAACTTCTTGGCTCGATAAAGGGCGACCATGCCACTGAGTGAACATGCAAAACCCCGAAATCCTAAGCAAGCCTCTAAATCCAATGAAGTCACTGCCGCTGATAAATAGGTTCAACTAGTGTCTGAGAACCTTCAATGGCCAATTATTCGCCGCAGTTTATTGCAGTGACTCCGTTTCAATACAAGACTAGATGCTGCATTTCAGTTTCGATAGCAGCTTGATAGAGTTAGTATTGCTTCTTCATATAGCATGCTCTAACAATTTAAATCTGGCCTAAGTTACAAATCTCATCTTGCAACCCAACCAAACGGCAGAAGACACATAAAGGTACCGAATAGTATTACAAGCTGAAGCCATTCCCCCTCCACTGCCTCCCTTCGGTTTCAAGAGCAACAATTCTAATGGCACGAGCTGTTCACACATTACACAATTCTAATGGCACGAGCTCAACAAAATTGAAATCGCTGGAATATTTCCTGTGCAACATGGCTACCTGAAAAATCGGATACAAAAACTTACACATAAACTAGAGAGATGGTTCAAGGTATAATGAAAAGGGAATATATGACTGGCCAAAACAAATGGTGCATGTACAACCAACTGGGGGAATACATGGGGGTGGATTACCGTAAGAAGTAAGAAATAAAGCCACCAGGATCAACCTTATGAGTGCTCCAATCTGACATGGAACAGGAACTCAACATTTAATTGAAATGAAAAGGAGAAGAAAACATATGTAAATAAGCCGAGTGACGTGTCAGCAGTCAAAGCGAGGTGGTCAAATCAATTTATGCAGCGGTACGACACGAAAACCGAATGCTTCAGAGAAAGGAATTCTCACGCTATGCATCAATCGACTAAAAGAAAGCACGAAATAAATTCATGATGAACATTTTACTCAAACGCTAATAATCGGGTAAATGCTTCCATCAAATTTCAAAAGTGAATCCTTACACGAATGATCAGTCGAACGCTGATTCAGATTTCAAAAGTAAACCCTTACCTTTAATTGCGATCCAAAGTTTTGAAATTGTGACTAAAGTTTTAAATTATTACACAAATCATACCATCTTCTTTACAATTAGTGCATATCTCATAGGACTAACATAGGTTGGATCAAATTAACAAATCCATTCAAACATAATAACAAAGAAAGCTTCCAGTAGGCTTCTTCCCAGAGCTCCACAAAACGAACATGCACAGAAGTTGATTTTCTGGTCCATTTGTATTCAGCCATGTATCTGCATCAATATCAACCTAAAAACAAAGTTGAACACATGTAAGGGATAAATTTCAACTTGTTTAATCTGCCTTCCAGCATGTAAAGCAAAACTGCTGCCACGCAATCGACTTGCACTGAGCTGATTCATACCGCAAAAATTACAGTGTTCCAGCACAAAGATATAAGGATAATACACCATAAAAGAAACCTGTATTCTGCTAGGATGTTAATAGGAGACTAATAAGCAAAAGATTGCTTTTGGCATAATCAGTTTGGCCAAATCAGTTGCTTTTGCCATTTTAACACCTCAATCTAAACGTCTATAGCACAAGGGCAGCAAAAAGAACATAGATGTAATTTTCTGATACTAAATACTAAGCTAACAAGACTCATAATATGACTGCAAACTTTTCACTTTCACTCTTATGTAACTCCCTAAATGGAAAACTACCATATATAATGCGGCAAGGTAGCCTCCCAACAGTTTTTCCGGAGAGCGGGACATTTAGTGCATATACCATCTTAATACGGATCCATCTATCTGTATAGTAACGCTACTAAGATCGTCTTCCTTGCAATTTATTTCCACCATGTGTCAATTTCCATTTTAATGTCCTCGCCCTTTCTAGAATGATTGCATATCTATAATGTGTGTGTGTGTGTGAGTGGTGAGATAACAGAGAAGCAGGTGCAGGTGACTGGTGCAAGTGCAGTCTCAAAGTGCCATTTTGGGTAATTTTTGTTCTCTTGGTAATGCATAACATGGCACGACAATGGCCGCCCTGTTTCGTGATACCCTCTCTCTCTCTCTCTCTCTCTCTCTCTCTCTCATACATTGGGTACATCAAGGGTTTTGTGACATATGTATTCGTTTGCAGCAATGCCTCAGGGATTTTTGGAGCTGGTAAGTCCTCAGTCCAGGGTGATAAACCTCTGAGAACTTGGAATTCACCTATGGGGGTTTAGAGTTTCATTCTTCTCTTCTAAGATTGCAGTCAGAAGTATTTTTCTCGCAGTTGAGGGTTGTTTACAAAGAGTCACATATAAGTACATGTTAAAAGTGCAAATTGTATAGCTAAAATTGTAAACTAAAATTAATAACTGAAGCTGTAGTTTGGTTTTTAATAGAATTAGACACTACATGCGTTACGCAGCACAAAACTGTTGCCGAAGTCTCATTTTTGTTCTACTACCTGGTTTCCATCATATGTGATGATGTTGAGCTTGATCAATGTGCCTTGGTCGCATATGTAATTCAGAACTCTAGATTGGGTGCTCAAATGAGACGATGCATAATAGAAGATTGGAAAAGTCTTTACCAACAGCCTTACGAACATCATTTTGATCCAAATTGATTACGTTAAACCCTTTTTCGTGGGATACTGAACATGATGCCAGAAGGCTTCTGACCATGGTCGCTCATTTTTGCACTTCTAGTAAACTTATCGGCTTTAGTGAAATTATATCGCAGGACTTGATCTGCATAAGGGCAATGAAAAGGCACGTGATTTTACTGATTTGCGAGAAGTTAACTTCTATTAGAGTTAACATTTGTAAGCTCTTCTTAGAAAGCTTATGCCTACTAGTCCCACATACTACTGCCCACAAGTTTATATACTTGATAATAAGATGGGATCCTGAAGCACTTCAAGGGTGTTTACAAAAGTGCAGATGGGTAGCTAAACCTGATCTAAAAAATTACTCCTGAAACTATACTTTGGAGGGAATATAATTAAACAGTACTTGCGTTGAGCAAAACTGCTGCCGAAGTCTTATTTTGTTCCACTACTTGGTTTCAGCTTATGTAAGGTTGTTGAGCTTGACCAATGTGTCTTTCTCATCCTCTACGTACAGGTAATTCGGAACTCTAGAACAAATATTCGTCTAGAGCTGATGCCTAATAGAAGATTGGAGAAGTCTTTACGACACTCTTTGGAATCCAAAATTTCCAAATTGATTACGTTAAACATCTAATGTGTGTTACTGGTCATGACGCCACCAAGCAGTTGTTGGCTATAGTCACTCATTTTTGCACTTCTAGTAGACTAATCCCCTTTATTAAATAGTTGCTAGACTTGATCTAAATATGGGAAGTAATAAGTTCATTCAGCAGGAAAACCTATAGCGCTAACAATTAAAGTTGAGGATCTAGGCATGGTTAACATACGGTCTGAAGTTGATTTTCTCACTGTCCAAGCTCAGATATCAAATACAAGTCCAATATAGTCATTAAGGAAAGAGTATACCTCATGGCCTTCATGGCAAAACAAGCTACATGCGGGGCAAACTCCAGGGAGGCACATCAGGTGTGCACGTTAATTACGAGATAATTGCCTGCCTCTTCATCGTTCGAGTTGCACATCTGCATTCATTACCCTCATCACCTCCTAACATGCGAGCCTGCTTCCTACACATTGTGCACACACTCACAAACAAGTTCCTAATTCCATTTCAACGGAGAATGGTAAATCATGAAGCCAAAGTCGAAAACAAGTGCACACACAAACACGCATATACCCGATAAGACAAATGCGTGCACACATATACATAAACACACAGATACACATTTATAAGTTCATTCAAGAGCTAGTAAATTTATGTAGTCCTCTCTAAGTAGATAGCCAGACAGATAGTATGCCAGATTCAAAGAAATAGCAGACCATTTTACCCCAGCAGGGTAGTAAATCAACTTTCCCTGCCCCCCAAGTTAGGAGGGTGTGGAGAACCTGTTGGGGGCTGTCAACACGTGCCATAGCACGTCAACACATGCCCTTTCGCACGCTATTCCAAGTTAACAAGCCGTGCGCTAAATATGATGATGAGAAAATTTAGCAAACACATAGAAGGCAGCAGTTAAGGTCAAGTTATGCAATATATACACCCTACACTGGTAGACAATACCAGCCACTCTGCATATACATAACTATCAATTCTCATGGACTGACAACCAATCCACTAATTAAAAGAAAGCTCTATGGGCAGAATCTCAACCAAACCGGCGTTCGATCGGACTGACAACCACACCATCATGAGTACAACTCACGCTCTTCGAGCGGAACAACAAACCAAAATTGTACGAAAAGCCATATGGACCTTATTTCCAACTCACCACGTAGATATCTAGACAGGGAGGAAGAGGAGGGAGCAATAACAGAGTTGTATGGCAAAGATTCTCCCCCAGCAATTAGAAGCTATACTTTGCCTCTGCTCAGCATTTCCAAAATGTCCAAAACAATTTTCACCTGACAACAAATTACATACTTCAGGGCTGTGCAACTAACGTATGGAGGAAATTTCATTGGGGGGAAAAGGAGAAAACCTTAAGCATTGTCGTGGCTAATCAAAACGGATAGCCAAACCGATCCACCATCTCCATTTTCAAAACCGTTATATCCGTTGCGCCACACAAAATGATGCAGAAGAATGACACAAGGTTTTGCAAATGCAAAATAGCATATTATATCACCAACATTACGACAATGAGTCGGAAAAGACAATGTACACCATGTACACCCCATTATCAACTAACCTGCCTTTAGGGTTTGCTGATCTGCTCGGTTTGGGCGAGAAGTCGCGACCTCTCAGTGTTACGCTCATGGAGTAATAAGCCGACGACTGTCTCCCTACGAAGCATCTCCACCGCACCCTGACACACAATCAGAATAAAGGATTAAAAAGTGTGCCGAGCGTTAGGCTAAAATTGACTATAGAATTGTACTTGCCGGGTATATACCCGCTGGAATTATACTCACCGGATCCATATCGTACTCCATTTTACCATACCAATGCTCCAAATATTTTATCAAGTACATACCGCAATGGCACCTACAGAAAAACGGATTAAAGTTCTACCAAACGTTATTAGTAGCGACATAGGCACACGGTGTCAACTAAACTGGGGAATGCTATCAAAATGCTTATGCCAAAAAACAGGCATGTACATGACAGTTCTACTCCATTGCAGACTGTATGACGTACGGGTGCAATTTCGGATGACGTGCTGTATCCGAGACAAACTTGGCAAAGTTCGTAAATCGTACCGTATAATAACGTAAACTAGATGCTGGCATGGAAGTGACATCAGCCTTACAGGAAGTAGGTTGGAAGGATGTGTGTGGCAAAAAAAGAAAGGGGGATTGGCTTAAGAAACATCCACGAATGGAAGTCCAGCTTCCGTGGATACTAACATTTTCGACCTCCCCGAAATATATTATCTACACCACACTGTAAAAGAACGTTGGACCTCATTTTCACTCAGGCAGACGAGGGGTCGAAATACAACCGCTCAATTAGGAAGACAAAGGCCACGACCTTTTGGAAAAAAAAGGTTATGGTTTCAGCCAGGAAGTTGGCATTCTAATGGTCCTAGTGGTTACTCAATATGGAACAAGGCCGGTATATGATGCTGCCGGTGCCTTGACCCTGAAGGTGTCAAAGACTCTTATATCTGGTACGTTGAATACAATTGCAAGGCTGACGTTTTCACCCTGATTGCCATCGCTCGTAGGAACTTCTGATGCCTATACCGTTGACATCGTTAACACTGGAGATTAGTCATCAGAAAATCGTACTAGTGATGGCAATGAGGATGAAAACTTCAGCCTTGCCGCATCGCAGAGCTAATGTCGGGGTTTTTTTACCCTAACTGTTAATTCATCTTCAAGGTGCGGTTGTGGCACGGAGGAAAAAGATACGGTTTCCTGGGCACATCCCAAAAAAAGCACGTTATATTATGGCTACTGTCAAAAATGAAAAAAAGGACCAGACACCCCAACTGCACTTGGAGTATAGTAGATGATGATCACTGGGAATTACCTATAGCAGTGGTGCACATACGAGGCCCATGATACACGATAGGCTTTATTTGCATCAACGTAGTTGTAAACTGATATGGCTGTATGTTGTTTTTTGGGTTTATTTGCCGGCAATAAAGGACCTTCTACGAAAATTACAAAAACATATATGGGCCGGACTAAGTAAATAACTCTTACGCAGTGGTATCCCGTGGAATACTGGTAGGGACGAAAGCAAACGATGCCGATGTGAAAGAGGACCCTCTGCTTACATCTGCCACGATAAGGGATATTACCCTACCCTGCATGTTCGAGCATCGAAATAACAATTGTTAGCTATTGACGAGGGAACGGATCGGTGTGCAAATGGCACCAGCAGCAAACCAAGGAGGGTTACCAATAGGTTAAGGGCATGTCTCATTCCGGGAAGGAGAGTTGTACTTGATGGATCCAAGTACTCCATGCCACACGTGAGGAGATTGAAGGAAAAAGCCACCCAGTGATTACTTTTCCACAACATAGGCGTTATGAGCTGAAACATCCATATGAAGAACAGTTAAATCCATGTGAATATATCATGAGCGAGCACAGAAAATGAGCCTCCTAAGTCCTATTCACATATATTTAAACAGGAGAGGTTCTAAGAAATGTATTCAATTACCATCTGGCAGGAGTTGAGGTTCCTCTTAATCCGGTTCGACAGATAATATTTCTGATATTTTTTCCGAATTTCGTCATCCGTCCGAGAGGTTGAGAGGTAAGATATAACGCTTTCCTACAAGTTGCAAAGGGCATCGTGTTAATACAAAACGTTGACTGCTCACACAACAACTATTCAGGTCATAGTCCGGTCGTCATTAGGTATACTTCTATGAAATTGGTGAGAATGAAAGAGCGCCAAATGTAGAGATGCGTACCACAAAGAAAGTGGGAAAGATGTATCGATCTAGCGGGCCATTGCTCTCGGCATTTATCACCCTGATAACCATGTCGAGAACCTGCATTGGTAGCCATAAAGTATAATCATGGGCAAATAAACCCACCTCGTCAAATTGTCATTTCATTTAAATAGTACTCACGGATGCTCCAACCCAGTTATTGCCTTCCATGGTCGATATATCAAACCGCGTTAAGTGGTAGCCGTACATACTTATCAGGACCTCCCTACAAATGGCAACAAATATATACGTGGGAAACCGATGAAAGGAAGCCTTTAAAATTGAATTCATGCTAAAAGGGGATGCGTTATTTACTATGTGCAAGATGAACAATGTGAATCTTCTGTGTGGAAACATTGTGATTTAGGACAACGGGATTAAAAGCACGGAGGATAGGTGGTCAATATCTTAAGAGGATAATAACTAAATTTAACATGAGAATTGGCTCGTACCCCGGATCATGGGAGGATGAAAAGGCATAGCCTAGCAAATATGCCTGGACGGCTAAGCTACATGGCTCATGAGTGGTTGGTAGAAGTGGATTAGTACCCGTTGTTGTCGCGTGCACCACCGGGAGTTGAATGGCATTCAATGGATGGAGAATCAACCTGGCAGCAATCTGGACTCTGTAGTGCTTGAGTTCAGACTAACAACAGAAGTATTATGTTAGAGGAGCATGAAACTACAAATGAAATTACGTGCAATCGTGTATACTAAAACATTGCAAAAACTTAAATGCAAACAAGGTTTACACGATTACCGGGAAGATCGCTACACTGAACTTGCCCCACCAATGCTCCATGAACTTCAATGTGTACACTCCGCAATCATCACTGAAATAGTTCATAACAGATGTTCTTCAGTAATGTCGTTAAGAGGATGAAGTTAGGAACGGAGTTGAGAGGAGATAAGCATGTCAATAAGAGAAGATCGTACTCATTTGCCTGTTTTGGGCACGGATGACTCTGGAAAGCGTAAGGCTGAAAGTCAATGTCTCTACCAGTTGTATGCATCAACATACAAGACTGGACGCGGGCCTAACCAAAGCAAAGGTATGCAATATTATTAGGGCTCTACTTTACATCACCTAAATTCGACAGTTGTAAGAAATGCCATGGCTGAGTATATACCAGGTGCCTGTGGAAAACCTCAAGCTCAGCCAAAACACTGCGTCGACCAGAGTCGAGGTAGTCGATGCACCCCCTGTTGATGTTGATGCAGAGCATAAACCAATGATCTCCCAGCAAATTGGCACGCAGAACTGAAAAGGGAAGAAAAATACAGCACCTAAGGTGTGTAATGAACAATACACCTAAAATGGTTGATATAAAGGCAATGTTGTGTGAACTAAATATCTTGGTTTTTAACAGTTAGTGCCAACTAAGGATGATAGCATTTGAACCTTGCAAGTGCACAAAGCCAATATACAGATAGAATATTGATATGGGAGAAGTCAATGGCCAAAGAGTATACCAACTGGACGTCCTCCAATTTAATCAGCCCTGTAGATTGATCAAAGAAGCGGGAGAAGAAGTCTCGGATCTCATCCTTGGACCGGAGGTCATCCATGAAGTTGATAACCGAGGACTGCAGTTTACGGAGGTATACTTGGCTCGGTTTCAAAACAATTAGACCAAAGATATGAGCAATACTCAAGTTGAAACAACGTAAATCACCGCAAAATCGGAGGCAAATGTGTAACGTAGCACAGAGCCTGAACGGTCGGCATTGATGACCTCCGACCACGCATCAACAACCTGAAACATAAGGCAAACATAAGGTAGGGGCTACGAGCTGTCAACCTCGTTCGTATGCAGCCGATGTTTGAAGAAGGATAACAACAATAAGCTTAAATGGGATATGCAATATTATTCTCATCGCATGGCATCGTATATACATTGCTGGCTTGACAAGATGATTTTAACACAACGTACGTTAGAGCATAGCTGAACCTATCTCTAAGTAAAGCCAAATTCAGTTTAGAGACCACTCAAATCATGACATACCATGGTTATAGAATAGCTCGGTAACTATAAGTTCAAATGATTTATCACACAGAGTGAGCATAACATTTGGTTTCTGATTTTCAAATTTCAGATTCGCGTTCTAAATATCTAAGTAAGCTGTTGGAAGAGGTAGGTAGAGATGTGGTACCTCGGATGATACCCACTGCTTCCCCTGTAGCGTGAGAATTCGGTCCTTAGTCAAGAAGCTTTGAGGCATCTTAACGACAACCGAACTGTCGATAAGAAATGAAAATAATAGGATTAGTAATAAGAACTTCTATAAATAAACTGACCCAACTACCCCAAAAGGCTTAAGCAGATTCATTACCTCGCAGGGACTTCGGACTGGAAGACGTTCTTCACAGCTTCCTTTTCGAGCCTTGAGAGCGTCACCCTTTGTTCACCAGCAACACGAAGAAAGGGGCTCATAGTCGTGTTAGAGCACTTCACCCTTCTAATTGGAGCAGACCTCCTATTTGGACGGGGACGGATGATTGAGGGCCCGGGCCCCGCTGGTTGTTGTGCAATAATGTGGCTGCTTGTCCTCCTCGTTTTGAAGGACAGCTTTGATAAGGGTACGAGCAGGTCGTCGGCCAGGGAACAATCATCCATGTTGTGTCGCCTATCGGAGCCGGTGGTGAACAACGAGGGCTGGCACGTTTGGAGTGAGCAGCTGCAGGAGACATTTCAGTTGCAGGAGGGGAGGAGAAGGATCGTAGGCGCTTCGATACGGGTTCGTATTGGGCGCCGTCATTCGTAGAAATGGTCGGCCTTTTTCCACTCTTACTCCTTCCAGCAGTGGCACGACCTGAAGCAGTCCGAGCAGGCCGAATACGATGGTCGGATGGTGATGATAGTTGCTGATCTTGAGGTGTCGGGCCAACTTCGGGTGGAGTTGGCTCCGTAGACGATGCAGCGGCCTCCTTTGCAAGGAGGAACCTCTCAAGTTCTGGCAAGTGAGGCACAACCTCCGCAAGCTTGCGTACCCACTGCAAATGACTCAAACGTAGTTCGTAAAAAAACATAATGGTTTGAAGGTGAAAAAAAGAAACCCAACGGAAGCAAATAACTCCAGAATCCATTGAGTTGCTAAGCCACGTACCGGAATAGTTAAGGAGGAGCTAGCAGGGGCGGGGGAGACATCCGTGTCATTTTCTCCACGATTCTCCATTTCAATGCGGCTAATTATATGGCGTGGTGTCCAATGTGCCATATAGGGGCTTTCAACCTCTATGTTGTCGAGGACGCCGCATGGAGCTTTGTGGAAGTAAAAGAACTGCACGGGACATGTCATCATGGATCATGATCAATAATAAACATAGCTCGAGAAACGAATGTACATATAGTTATTCTTGCATACCATCAACAACGCAACGCAGCCGGCGATACCGGTTTTGGTCCTGCCTTGCTTGAAATTGGTCACATCTGGGACCAACTTATCAAGGACAAGTTGCGACCAATTGTATTGGGCGGACGTTGATGCGACATATATGGCAGGAAACAAGTCGACGGATGGCCTGCCCCTCTTGGGACAAAGAAACGTACTCAGCAAAAAAAGCAAGAAAGCCCGGCAAAATTCCTCATTCACTTCGTGTACACGAGTGAGGTACGAGGCCAAGGCCGCTAAACTCATCCGAGAAAAACGATCTCGAATGGGGTGCAAGACATCGTCGTCAATGGATGTTGGAACTCGTTTGCCCTTGTATGGAATTCCTAATACAAGTCCAACATCAGTGGCATTTATGCTCACGGTTTCGGTCTTGCCTACGCGCATCTTGCGCGTGTACGGGTCAAATCTGTCAACAAGGCCAAGTAAGAAACTCCTTGGCAATGTTGAGCAGTGCATGTTGAAGAACGACTTGAAACCCATTGCCTCAATTGCGGAGGATTTGGCGGCATTTTCTTTTAGCCCCTCCATCAAAGCAGCAAGCATCCTAGGGCTACACAGGCTGTCGAAGCTTGCCTGCAATAAGTTAAAAATGCTATCAGTAAGGGCATGTGCAGTACATTTCCATATAAAAGCTTGTAAAACAACACCGAACATTGTACAACTAACGATAATGCAGGTTCCAAAGTGTGATTGCTGAATGTATAGAGAAATCATTGTGCGTATGCAGCTCTCTACTTGACCGTCTGTGGAGAGCTTGTACAGCTTAGCAGCTGTGTGAATGTTCTGGAGTTCATGAGGTACCTAGGACATTAACCCCCCGCGTTTTCCATGTAGTTTAATTCAAGACTACGTGCTAAGTTCAAGATTCTGTGCTAATTTAAGCGTACGGATGATCTGGAGTTCATGAAATACATAGGAGACTAATCATGCATCAAGGTAAAATACAATCAGGCACGTTGCGATGTCACTCACCGTCGCTACCGAGGACATCGCCGGCAAAGAAGCCGGCGATGGCGCGAGCCCTAGCTCATTCTACCTCTATACTCACAGAAAGACTACAACACCTCACCCCCTTTTTACCTATGAAATTGAGTTAATACATTCATTACGCTGCCCCGGAACACCATTGTACATCCACCCACTGACACACCATCAAGCACATGCACACACCGGTCTCGGGTAAACACGGCAGCCACGGATGCCCGACCCCAACCATAGCCCTCTCCTTTTTTTATCAGACCTACATACAAACGCACACTAGGGCAGCCACAGTGGCAGCCCTCAGTTCACGCACAACTCAAACACCATTCCACAAACAAAGTACACCATACCCACAGGCTGCACCAAGACTGAAGCAGCCCCTCCTTCGCAACATGGCTGCACCGCAGCCCACATTGTCACCAGTCGAACTATACACGTAGAAAATCTCACAAACACACGTTCCTCGTGCATTCATTGTACTGCTCTATTTCTGTCCGTGTACTTACGAATGAAGAATTGTCTGAATTTGCTATTAAAAGCCATTGAGCAGTCTGGCCCCATTTTGATTGAATGCCATCGTGCTCTATGTCAACACCAATCTCGTGTTTTTTGAATTTCCACTATGGGCATAACCTGGTGTCATTGCTATGAGTCATAGCAATGTGACGGTGAGGGGCCTGATTGGTGAATTCTATGGGGTTAGCAATTCCAAAAAGATACCTCAGTTAATGTAAAGTTTCAATTTCTGGCTTCTTTTCTAATTATAACAACAACAGTGGAGACTTTTGTGTTTATAAAGCATTGACGGGTCCATGTAGGCGTAGATCATGGTGGCCAACCGAGACAATCGGTTATAACAAGAGAAAAGCTGACTTGCCTGTGAGTGATACATAATTTGTTGTCAATCCAGCTAATATAAAATCTTTTGTGAAGCAGGGGGGTACTCTATTGGTCAAATTGGATTCTTTGCTTGGTTGGTATCAAGGAGATATCTAGTACCCTATGGGAGTTTACAGAGTATTACGATGCGTGAAAAAATAACACTTTTTGCCGGTTTCCATAATTTTTAGTGTTTTTCAAACCCCTTCGAGGTTGGGATTTTCTTTTCTCAGGGGTACGGTCTGAATGTCCAACCCCCCCCCCCCACACGTTATGAGTTAGTTTATTGTAAATATCACAGGCTACGCTTATTTAAGAATAAAAAAAGAAAGCCCTACATATTATGAGCCAACCTTGGGATTACTGGTCTTAAGGGGCTTTACATGCATAACAGTAAATTGGCATGAAACGAACACTTGCCTTATTGGTCTTGCGTTTCTCTTTGCCTTTCTTCGGAGCGGCCTTGTACTCCTCCATGCCTTTTTTGGCTTGGAGGACGTACGGTAATTTCTCATCCTCGCTGAGGTCTTTCCACATTTGCGAGGCAACTGTGAAACCTAAAATGAAGACATATTTTAGATTGTCAATAGAGCGGTTACCAAATAATGGAGCTGGGAAATGCTAAAATAGTTTCAACTACCTCTCTCATCGTCATGCAATGGGTAGCGTGGGACTGCTGTAGTCCTTGCTTTATTTCGGCGCTGAAGACAATAATGCAAACCAAGGTCAAACACTCATCATAATTACATGTCTTGCATATACACTACCTTATAAACTTTATCAAGAACTTACACAAATCGCATGAACGCGTTGATAGGCCTCTTCCCTGTACTAGATGCCTCGCCTCGCTCCATGTTTGAGCTCATTGCTGAAACAAAAGGCAATTGTAAATACACGTATTTACTTTTGACTCTAATATCGTACCTAGATGCAGTGGCAGAACAATTAACCTTACACAATGTGGACACCAACAAGGGCAAAAATTACACTTGCAACAGCTAAACTATAGACAATATGTAATTACTTCTTAGGTCAACCATGTGGCCATGCGTCAAAGTAGCAATAGAGGAATTACTCTGCCATTTTACACATCATGTCTCAACTTGGCAAATTAAGTTGCCAACAACGCACCATTTATGTGTAGTTGATACCTATGTTACATGGACCCTTCAATTTGGGGTGAAGAACGGTGTCCAGCGACCCTGACACGGGTACGGGAGCCGTACCAGACCCTTTGGATTGAGAACGGACACGGCTGATGTCTCTGGCGCTACTTAGAGGATGAGGAAGATTCTTGGGAAACATTTAATCCGGATGAAATGATGAAACATTATATGTACCAATTGTTTTTACTTCGTTTTTCGTTAAATTAATGAATGAAATCCTTAACTTGATTGATCTTTGTTATCCTGTACTCATTTCATTTGTTTGCCAACTGCGTTGCAGAAGAAAGAAGAAGAAAAGTGGCCGGAGACGGAAGAGAAGGAGAGTGGCCGGAGACGGAAGAGAAGGAGAAGCAAAAGATGGAGGAGAAGGAGCAGCGACAACAGAAGGGGGAGAGGATTTCTCTGAAACTTAACTCGAGAGACGCATGGGGACTGAACCTTTTTTTCCTTCTTTTGTCGTCTCATCTGCCAGAGGCCTCAAACCACATGTCCTTGTGACAAGTTTTCTTTCAGCCTTGAGGCCTCGAACCACACGTCCCTGTGATGGCAAAAAACTTGTCTTGCACTCTTTTGCAAGTTGAAATGAGGCCTCAAACCACACGTCCTTGTGATGGGATGCAAGCATGGCCTCTTAATTGTTTCAGGCTTTTAACTATTGGGGCGGGGGAGCGGCGGTTTGGATCCAGGGCTAGGTGGTTCATTTTTTTGTTGGTAGTCGGAAACCGTGTATAATATCTACAAACTATGCTAGAAATCTAAAATATGTTACCTTTGACATGAATGACAGCTCAAATTTTAAATTCATAAATTTTAATGACAGCTCAAATTTTGAATTCATAAATCTCTTCAAAATATTGGCTATGTAAAACTCGCGAAAAAATATAATTCAACATTCACATTGCATATAAAATTATATTTTATTTTTTACGTTGTGTTACACTTCACTTTTGCCCACTATCACCACTATTACCCACTATCATCACTTCACAGTTCACACCACTATTACCCTCACACTATAACAGGTCCACCACTATACGGCTACCCCCGCCACCATCGCCAGTCAGCACCACACATCCACCTTCACCACACTAGTGCCACCAACACCCGCTATAGTCACCAGAACTACCGCTATAGTATGTTACATTACCACCATTATTATCACTATCACCACACACTTAGATTACCATTGACGTTGTCGCCTCCGCACCATGTTCTCACCACCGTCATTGCTATCAACACTATCACTACTGTCATCAACGCTACCACCAGCGACTCTTTAATACCACCACCAGCGCTATCGCCACCACTACCATATCCATCGCTAGACTGTCCACCACGACCACCACTACATCACCATTGTCACCAATACTGCCACCAGGCACGTTCGAATAGCGCCAACTTCTATTACTATCACTAGATCGCGCCAACACCACCAATATTGATGTGACACCATCACCACAACCCTAACGAAAACTGCTACCACCATCATCACTTCTCACCAACACTAGCGACGCTTCAATAACAAAATCACCACTACCACGTTGCCATCATTAGACTGCCCACAAGTGCTGCCATTCATATTGAAACACCTGCATTGTAAAAGCTATAAACCACCTCAACCTCCTTTTGGACCTTCAGTTTGTAACTCCATAAGGCGACTATAGAGCACCTCTTCCATCAATAGGTACTCCCAACCCGTCGACTACACGGCCTAGCAAACATTTAAGCATAACATATTTTACTTTTCAGACAAATTTTTGCATTACCACAAAAATGGGTGCACAAAAGATTGGGCATTATAAGATGGCTATATATGCATAAAGTATAAGAGTCAGTTGTTGAACAGCCTAGAATAACAAGAAAAAGTGGTCGTCACAGTAGAACCGTGTGCCGCTAATATGCAAAACTACATCATGTACAGCAGATTTCCAAAAGTAAAAGTACTATGCTATGCTACCCCCTTACTTTACATGGTCGAGGCTTTCCCTTAGTCAATGCACGAACTTGACTACCGGCGATTATTTCTAGCAAATTACTCTTGTAGGACTTTGGACAATGGAGCCTCTAGCCGTTTAGGGTGAGAAATTGTTCATGAAAGTGCCTATTAATAGTGAAAAAATCACCAGTACACCAATTGGGGCATAAGTTGCAGTCCCCCAATTCACGTGCAAATAGTCAAACACATGCAAATGTTTTGGTAAATAATCGATTATGTACTTTTTCTCTGGACGTCATATGCACATGGACAATTCCATGATGAACCTAATTTTGTTACATTTCAAGCAACATTTCAGATTTATGTTTAAGGGCCGAAACTGCGATCCTATTAACTTCGAAGATTGACAGAGGGCCAATCTTACTAAAAACAACGTACATCCAATATTTCAGTTGTTACAACTGAAGCAATATGCATGCCAAAGTACGGAAGCATGGGAATTTGCCAAAAAACACAGGGACACAAGAACAGAAACAACAGATAACAGTAGGGCTATACAGCGGCGCGAACGAACAAACGTAGAAGAAACATGCTGATCGCTCAAAAAATGTAAGAAGGGGTACCTTTGAAGTGGCGCGCACCAACGTCGAGCTTCGGAATGCCTCTACAGCGGCATGCATGAAACGATCCTTGATTTTGTCGACATGGCGTCCGCTACAGCAGCGGGGACGGAGGAAGGACCACCACTACGTGGTGGTTGGGGGCTGAGGGGTTGGGCGAAGGGGATGGAGGACCGGGCTGTGGGGGCGGTGCTGGGTGCGGGGAGGAGACGGCCGAGCTTGGAGGAGGGAGACAGCCTTGCGTGGAGTCTCGGCTTGGAGGACAGTCGCGGTTGGGGGGAAATATGGGGGTCGGGGTGGGGTGGGGGTGACCGCAGAAGGGGGTGGGGTAACCTGCGTGGTTGGCGGGGGGGGATGGAGTGGGGTAGGGAGAATTGGAGGGAAGGGGATGAAGTGGTGGGGAGTCTTCTGATTGGAGATGGAGAAAGGGTGGGCGGATGGAACGAAGTACTGGGTTTAGTGTGGGGAGGGGCATTTTGGGGAAGGGGAAAAGTTGATATTTTTAAAAACCCATTTTTCCACAACTCACCCCACCTTTCAGAAATTTAAGAACTTGGCACCCTCAATTCACAATTTTCACAAAAAAACTCATTAACCCCAAATATTTAATCCAAAATCCCATCTTTTCACAATTTTCCCATAAATTAAAACATCTATAACTGTATTCTCAACATAAAAGAGTTCACCAAGCTCATTCTGAACAAAATGGGCTTCATTCGAACAATATTCTTAATATGCTTCTTATGTTGCACATAATTTAACCCTTTAATCATTTCCATTCAACCAAATATACATACCGACATGTGAGTTTGTCTGTGTGAGACGAACAAAATAACTAAAAATCAAGTGAAGCAATAGCAATAAGGCAAATGACCTGTGAGTCCAAACCAAGTTTACTGAAGACGGTTTGGACAGCTCGGCACTGAGCACAAACTTGACACGACGCCGTTCAAATGACCGGTCCTTCTTCTGCAAAACGAACCCGAACCCATAAATCTTGGTGTCCCTGAACCGGTGAAAGTTGAAGGAGCAGAGATGGGTTGGTACAGAAATAACGGACCGATTCATTTCGATCATGACCAAGTGGCATGATCATCAAGAATGATAATATGTCATTATGCCCCAATATACAGATGGTGCATATAAGTATTTTTGTGGATAATATCGATGGATGGTGGTGAAGAGAGAATAGAAACTGTAGGAAGTTGGGGCCTTTTCTGTTGGTTTGCTTTTTTGTTGTTTCTCGTTGAGTCATTTCCATTCCGTGTGGATATTGTGTTATCCATTATTTAATTTGATGTGATGTTCATTGGATTGGAATAAAGTGGTAATTTAACTTAATTGATGATATTGATATTTGTGTTATCCATTTTTTCATGTTAAGTTCATGGAATTGGAATAAATGGTAATTGTTTTTATTTACCATAATATGTAATTCTTATGTACGTCTTATATATGTTTCTAAGGGCTCGTTCACGGCAGGATAAGTTCTATTTTTTTTTATGATAAGTTCTATTTTTTTAATGATACAGCTCTACATGTCACCGCTTAAAATAGATGAGATCCTTTTTACCTAGAACGACTTAGATCTTTTCTTTTATTACTCTAAGAACAACATCCCCAAAAATAGTGACAGTCCTTGTGTGTTCATTTCTACCCGTCACATACCTTTTTCTGTTCTTTTTCTTAATAAGTTCTTAAATATTCGTGCCCACACCATTGTCCCATAGAACCACAAGCACCACCGTTGCAGAACCACAATCACCACAGACCACAAACGCTCTCCATGTATTCACAATCTCTATAGCTCCACCAATCTACCCACAGCCACTCAATCACCATTAACAATTAGCACATACCCACAACCACACCCACACCCACCACAAACAGCATGTACCCACCACCGCACACCGAACTTATCATGACCTCCACTACCACCCGACACGCTATACCGCCACTGCAAATGGAACCTACCATGACCTCTGCCACCGTTGCGACAGCCTACACCCACTATCTCACGTATGACCGCGCCCATCACTCTGGCAGCCTATAGCCGCTATCACATCCATAGCCAACGACTTCCTTTACCATCAATTTAGTACCAATCTTCAATTCTAATCATGCTTCATTGCAATTGTGGCTTGTACAGTGCCGCAACAGGTGCCGGGGGAGAGAGAGAGAGAGAGAGAGAGAGAGAGAGATGAACAACCTGCTTTAGTAGAAAAAGTGTAAATGAGGGCATTATTCGAAAAGAGAGTAACTGCACCAAAGAGTTGCAGTTATGCGTTATTGTATACTTTATTTTTGGAGTGTTGCATTCATATAAGGGCCAATTTCCATGTATAACCAACTCATCTTCATCGTAACATTTCTTATGCTTGTAACGAGTCATAGTATGTTTGCATGGGTGTTCCATCATGATTTTTGCTTGGCTTATATTTTTATCCTTAGTAGGAGTCGAATTTGGGTGCAGGTGTACAACAATCTACTTGGGTCAGTAATGTTTTCCTCATCTTAAAGAATCAAACTCTGAACTTTACATCTGTAGAAGTTCTGGAAGTTAGATTCCAATAAATATATCATGAGCTTAATTTCATTAAGTATTGATTGAGATGATAAGGGATTCTGAAACACATTCCGAAATGTACACATCTTTAGTGTTTCTTAAACATCTCAAATTGTATTTAATATTTTTGAGTGATTGCAATTCCATGTTCAAGTAGACTGACACGTACCTCGAAAACTATCCCTTCCACCAGGGATGCCTAGAAAGTATTCCAAGATCTCGACGTCACAGTACCAACATTCACTCTAGTTTTGTCTCTTTTTTTACTGAGAAAATTCCATACATGGATACCGGGCATCAGATGAGTGAGAACCAAGTTCTCAAAGTTCGTCTATTTGTACAGTCTTGCCAGGCGCTCATTGCGTCAAGCGTACTAGCCGGTATAGGCACCCGCAAAAACAAGCTACTGACCTTCTGGTCGGTGCACCTTACACCATGCATGTATAAATGTCCTCGGGCCCTCATATTAATTATTCTAATGGTTTTAGGTCCTTTTACATCTTAAAGTTAGTTTTCTTAGGCTCCAACGACTTCAAGGATATAAATCAAATTGTTAGGCCTAATTCTAAAGGAGGTATTCATCATAAACCAACTAAATACTCTCAAAATTTCCTTTCACTCAGAAAACCTAATTCTCCCTAATAAATGCCAATCATTCACACCACCTCCAATCAATCTTACATCTATTGAGGAATATCAAAAGTCAAGCAGCTAATAATTATTCACCCGGTGACATAAATTTGTCGCTAAATATAATATCTTGCCATGTAAATTGCATGCTTTAGGGTATACTATTGATTATTGCTTGTTGAGTATCCCGTGTGATTAAGTAAATGTTCCCAATACTTACATCTACATGCTCTAGGTTTTTATGTTTGCTATTATACTTGAACATGTTATGTATGTGCTTGGATTGGTATGATTATCTTCTCATGATTGATTGATTATACTTGTTCAACTCTAATCTCCAGTTTTAGGATTGTGCCATGGCTTAGTGACATAGAATGTCCTTTTTGCACAACATATTTACTTTTTGAAATTCTTTTCAATATTTCATACACCATCTTCTTTTATCAATTAATTTAATTAAAGATATAGTTTTCTAAACAAATGTTCGAATGAGTTCTTTCTCTATTATCAGATCCGAGTATAAACCTGAACTATCACTGGAGTACTATGTCAAATTATGTTTGATGTGATTCCAATTGTGCATCAAATGCATAGTCAAGTCGGGCCCTGTTCTTGGATATGAATCAACTTTTATAGGTATTTATGTGTTTAATCTTCTTCAATGTTAAGTTAGTTATATGTTATTAGCGTGTTTTTCGTTTTTTTCTTTCATGAGCATGATAATAAACCAAATAGAAAGTAGTACGTTGTTAGGGTGTGATAGGGTGCCTCATACCTTCCCAACGCATAATTTAACCCCCGAGTCAAAATCTAGTTTTTCGCATGCTAATTAGCCATTTGAGTTCACATGGTAAAACTTAGGGTTTTCAGTTTCCTTCCATTTTCTACTTTTCGCCTCTTTTCTTAAGTTCAAAACAGAGTAGGTGAGAGCCGCGGATTTTCTCCCTTCAAACACAAGTTGTCACGATTACTTTTCAAAAAAGCTGTATATCTGGACTGTCCATTTTATGACATGGACAATCTTAGATCAACTCAAATAATGAGGTTCTTCACACGCCAGCTGCGGAGCGGCCCTATCTATCTATCTATCTATCTATCTATCTTTACTCCTAATAGTACATACAATGTCAAGCCCCATAATTTAATTTGTAAGGCCATTTGGTACCGAGGTAGTTTTGGTGTAATGCATTCACTGAGGGAAACATGTTTCTAAACTTTAGTAACTAACCGTTAAAAAACTATATCAGACTATTGAAAAAAAGCAGGGCCTAAATAACTACCTAGTTAGAACAAAAGAGTGGTGCTAAATTTTCTTACATGTGTTTCAGTTGTAGGCTTATCATTATAACTGTAATCATGTGTCTACAAGATAAGAACGTACGATACAAAAATCAAGGTATGTTGTTATCATTAAAAAGTTGCTTTCATATCTAGACTAACTCAATCCTAATTCCAAAATGCATGAGTCAGTTGACAATAACGTAGACGTGCTTTAGACACCCTTTCAAGGTGGTCGAGCGACAACCTTCAACTTCAAAAAGCAGCTTGTGGCGAGTCTTGGTGAATCATTTAGTGAGGATAACTGCTATTTGTTCTTTAATAGAGATGAATAGAATTTATAGTTTATTGCGATGAACTTTATTCCATGTAAAGGAAAGTCTATTTCAATGTGCATCATTCAAGCATGGGAATCGAGACATATCGATAAGTATGTAGCGGCAACATTATCACACCATGTGAAGGTAGCTCACGTGGAAGGAGATCCAAGTACAATGAGAAGTAAATAAAGCCATGTGAGTTCGACAGCACAATAGCTAAGAGCTTTGTACTCGGATTCAGTGGAAGAAGGAGAAACCATCCATTGTTTGTGTGAGGACCATGAGGTGAGATTGCCACCTACATAAAGACCGACCCCCTGACAAATGCTCCTCAAAACTGCTACCCTAGTAATCTATCAAGGCCTGGATACCCCAAAAAACTAATTTGCTAAACAATATACCATGATCAATAATTTGCTTGAGATAGAAAATGACTTGTTTGGCACAAATCCAATCGACATCTATCGACAAGTACGTGTACTAGCAAGCCTTGTTAACAAAAAAGATAAGATGGGGTCAAGTAAGAACAAGTACCGCAAAGAGAGATATTTAGTAGGGTATGAAGATGCAGCGCCCCTTTTTACTTGAGACAAGGCACCCCAGGATTAGAAAGACTTTTTCAATGGTGGAGACAGGAGTGAGTATGGGTTTACAAGGGTCATACCTATTTTAGTAAAGAGGTTGGGGATGTACCTACACCGAGTGAAAAGAAGAACTCAATACCCAAGAAATAATATAAGTCATCAGGTCTTTGGGAAAATATTTTGACCCAAGAGAACAAACAAAAAAGGCTAGATGGAAAGGAGACTTCATGTTGACAATTATGTGATCATCAACAAGGCAAGGACATAACAGCCAAAGGAACTTAATTCAAATAATGACTAATACGTGACAAAATCTAAAGGAATGAGAAAGTTGGATAGATAATCAACCATGCACCGGGAGCATGTTTGAGTCCATGTAAAGACCGGTGAAGTTTGTAGACATGATGAGGTAGAGAGAACTTTTCAAAACCAGAGGCTGATTCATGAAGACTTCTTCACGACATAAGCCATGGAAAAAGGCATTGCTGACATCATATTGTTTTGATATCCAGTCATAACTGAGTATAATGTTCAGAATGGAGAGATTAGTGGTATGTTTAATGACAGGGCTGAATGTTTCGTCGAACTTAACACCTTGTTGACTAAGTGGACTTTCATAGCAGTCCAAATAACCATCGACTTTCTGCTTGATATGAAAGACCCACTTGTAGCCTACTACAGTCATGTTAGACTGAGGAGAAACTAATGACCAAGTGTCATTACAAACGAGAGCGTTAAATTCTCCAATGCATTGATGTGCATCATTAAGGAATATTCTGAGCTTCGTTATAGCATGTCGGTTTAAGGAGAGGAGTAATTTCAGTCAAAAAGGTGAATGGCCCTTTAGACTTTAAGGAATTGGTCATGGTGCAAAGTATCATGATGTGTTAACGAACAAGTGGATGTGAAGGCTTAAGGTCGGTATTGAGATGATGAAGGGGAGAGAAAGAGGATGAAGGGGGAGCGGAGATAGCACATGAGAAATGGTAATGTGGAAATTAGGTAGAACGTAATCAGGAAGGAAGCTGATGAAGTCAATGAAAGGTTACGTGTAAGGGATTCTATTGTCATCGTGAGAAGAGAAACATAATGAAGGGGGAATGCAGGTAGCACATGAGGAATTATGATGTGAAGATAAGGTTCAAATGTTATCAAATAGGGAGGAAGCTGGTAAAGTCAATGAGAGGTTACGCAGGAGACAATAGGAGATTTGGGAACTTTTCTAGGGGGTGCAATGGATGCAGATGTAATGGTGGGAAGGCTAGTAGGGAAGATGTCACGAGTTGGTTGGAAGAAGTGGTCACTTATAGGGGTCGCCTAGAAGATTGAGAGCAATGGATAGTATGAGATAGGCAAGTTGCAAAGTTGGCCCACGATAAATGAAAGTCAATTTGATTTTTTGATGGAGAGCGAAGCATAGACTGTCCAGAGAAGTGTTATGAAAATTTATCAAAGACCACATGTCGAGCAATATAAATATATATTTTTTCTACTTGAAGATGTAAGCAACGATAACCAAGATGGCTGGGATCATAGCCTAAACATATGCAGGAGTGAAGTAATAGTCAATTTTGTGTTAGTTGTAAGGGCGTAAAAATGGATAACAAAGCCATCCAAAGACTTTGAGAAAGATATAATTTAGAGGATGGCTAGGGACAAGATAAAAAAAAATGTGTTTTGAGAAACTTTTAAGGGGCATGCAATTGATAAGGAAACTGGCCATTTTGCAAGCTAACTCCCAATAAAGATGAAGGACAAATACATGAGTCATAAGGGCTATGTCAGTCTCAACTACGTGACGGTTGCCACGTTCAATTGCTCCTATCGCTTATGAGTACGAAAACACCGACGACTATAAATGATGTCAATATTAGTAAAGAAAGTGCTAAGTTTTCAGTATTCACCACCCCAGTCGGTTTGAATGGGTGTTATATTTTATTCAAATTGCCATTTAGCCATTGCATAAAATTGGTGAAAGATTTGGAAAACATTGGACTTGCGAGCAACTGCATAATACGAGAGAAATTTGGAATCATCGTCTAGAAATAAAACAAAATAAAAAATGCATTGAAAGATAAAATTTGATTAGGTCTCCAAACATCAGAATGAATTACATAAACAATATTCGAACACCATAAATTCTTGACATGTAAGTTGCTCCCAGAAGCTTTGCCCAGTTGACAAGACAAGCAAATCATTTGAAGCTTGGAGTTGGTGCACGACAACTTGTTCTTTGATATTATTCAATATAAAACACGAACATGAGGGCAAGAGAGTCTCTTATGCCAGCCATCTGTGGTTCTAGAGATTGTGCAAAAAGCTACGGGCCAAAAGGAAACCAAAGAAGATGAATTTATAGCGGAGAGAGAGCAAAGACCGCTGTTACTTGGACCTCGTGGCAGGATATTCCACATTACCTAATCATTGAAAAAAAGTTAGTTGTAGTGCAAGATAAACACAATTTTCTTTGGCAATTATTAGACCGAGAGTAATGATTTTGATAGGCAGGGACATGCAAGATATTAGACATGGAAAAAGAAGAATCAGGAGTTAGAATATATGACTTGCCTACATGAGAGATGTGAAGGCCCTTACTGTTTTCAACATGTCCTAAGGATCATGCACGATTGAGGTTATTTTCACTTGAGCACAAGAGACTATGTTTCTCTAATGCTCTAAAAAACTGTAGGAAGTATTAGTCGAATCGTCTCTCTCTAAGGGACTCGGTAAAATAACTCTGTAACTTCGGAAGAGCAGTGACCAAGTCTAGGCGAGTAGATCTATTATTGATGAGGCATTTCTTATCTTATCAGTATCGTGATAAGGTCCAGCAGAGCTCAGAGGCACAAGCACCACAAAGACATGATATGTGGCTCTTGTGTTAAGAAACAACTGGGAGTCTCCAAAAAAAAGGAGCAACATGATCAGAATGATTGTGTAGTAGGTTGTAGTTGTACCAGTATTGTAAGAATTGGCATTGAGGTTAGAGGGATTTTGGCAATAAAAATATCAGGTGTTGTGACCTTACAAAACTTGCAAAACCAGGGACGACCTTGAATATGTCACTGTTGCTACCTCCATGTTTACCACCATGATGACTAGGAGGTTTCCATGTTTACTTTAGGGCTAATATGCGAAGGTAAAAGGGCTAAGGCTTAATTTGGTGAGATTGTCCAAATTGAGAAATTTGTGGCTCAAAAAGAGGGGAGTGAGGTTCTGAGAATGTGATAGGTTAGGATCAAGTACTCAAAATGGTGCCAAGGTTCTCAAATTTGAGGTTTAGACCGCAAAAAATGTATGTGTTAAAGTCTTTAAAAGAGAGAGAGGTCTCCCTGCTGTAGAGAGTTCATCAGAGATAATTTGTGCACACTAAAGGTAGGTAGATATGGTTTTATTGCATTGGTTAATTTCATTGAGAGTACACGTGTAGAATGGAGAAGCAAGGCCCTTTCAAATACCGTTCAAACCTCGTCACTATTTTTGCAGCCAACCACAAATGGTAGAATTTTATTCATGAAAGATGACATCAGCATGCTAAGGATGAGTGATTTCTAGATTTGCCAAAGTCTAAAAGATAAATTAGGAATGGACTCAGTTCGCCCAGTGGGAACAATTCTCCTTATAGGGGGCAGAGAGGGCTTTATCAACAACCCCAAGAAGATCTTGTACATGAAAAATAGCATAAGTTGCACTTTTTAGTTAGGTGATTTTTGGTCATAAGTTTGCACTATAAATGGTGATGAGTTCCTAAGAGAGATGAAAATGGAATAGGTAAGTTAGCAGCAGTGGTCGAGTTAGAAGATGTAAGTGAGTGAACCGACTCAAAAAATCCCTCTTTGGACCCGCAAAAGGTCTCAAGAGAAACTCAGAGTTGCCATCTTATTTTATGAAAATAAAGGTAGAATAAGAAAAAACCTTATAAGGACTCGAAAAAAGCCAAAAATAGTCTTCTAGTCTACTGAAAACAAAAATGATGGTTTCGGTGACTAAGTTATATGGAGAGGAGGTGTTAGGTATCCACCATACCCTTTTGGTCTCTACTTTATTTCTATTGATTTTTGGCCTTTTAACACATAAATATGCATAAGTTAATACATAGTTTTGGCTTGGATTCAACAACTGGGGTCAAATGGCCTCCATACCCAGTTGGACAAACCGGGATCAAAACCATTGTAGTTCGACCTGATCCTATAGGAGGCGACCTAAACTTCGATTTTTTACACGAATATAGGAAAATATATTTGAAACACTCTTTTTGTGAAAGTTGTTTTGTTGACCGAAATTTGGTTGCAGAAAAGGGAATACACTAGACTTCTCTACAATAAACTCGAAAGCAAGGTCTAATTACCTCTAGATAACAATGGTTTTAAGAGTTTAGAACCACCTTGAGATGAATCCACAATGCAGATGTAATTATCAATGTAAAGAGAGTATGAAAGTGCTAAAAGTCTCCATAAAAATGATGTATCACTTCTAGGAAGAAATGGTACAGAAGTTTTAGAGAGACTAGCCTCCTCCGAAATGTGGCCAAAAGACTATTTTTAAAGAGGCATGAGGCTAACCGAAGTGATAAAGATAACTTTTGAGTCTGAGATCTTTGATGGAGCCAGATAAATGATTGAAATAGCAGATTGGACAAAAGTCAACTAATTGGCCGGTTTATAAAAAATCGGCCAGTTCACCCCATATTATTTTACGATTTCCCCAAAATTTTGAGATGATATATATCCTTGATTCAATAACTATCTTTGATTAAACAGCTAGGATGTACTAGATTTCAAGAATAATTCAAAATTTGAAATAAATCAATGAGACGTACATTCATCAAAGTTAATGTGAAGATCTTTTCCGAATAATCTAAGCAATCATAATCTTTTAACATGGACTGGACTAACACTGGACCTGATTAAACTTGACTGGACTGAACTGAACAAAATTGGACTTGATTATGTGAATTAGGCTCGTTATATTATTGTTTCAAAATCCAAAAATAATAATAAACTTTAATCATCAATAAAGCCCAATAATAAATGAATTAAAAGACTACAAAAATGGGGTGTCTACAGGAACCTCAGTCATGGAGCTCGTCTACGGGTGAACATCACCAAAACAACACATTTTTGTAGTAAGATATGGAAAAGACCACAAGACTTTGGACAAATTGAGTAAATAACTAACTGATATGAGGTCGAACCTTTGCAAGGTTTCCTTAGAGGAATCAGAACAACGAAGTTCAGAAGATATGATATCACTCAAACCGGAGCCAACAGTAACAACCATTGGTCGTCAAGTGACACTAAACCTCATCTGGAGACAGAGCCAACAGTGACAATAAATGGTTGAGACGAAGGCGTATTCCTAGAATTCGGAGCCAAAATTAACAACGATTTGTCTTCCAAGAATACTAAAGGAATATATAGATCTAAGAGCTAGAGTCAACACTAACAAGGATTGGTCACTTAGCCATAAGGCGCATCCTTAGAAGCTGAAGCCAACGCTAACAACAATTGGTCGTATAACGATACAAAAGGATAACTCTGTCCATTGCTGGAGCCACCCAAACGATGGTTGATGAACAGAGGGCATATATCTAGATGCCAGAGCCACCCAAATGTTGGTCGTCTAGATATACTAAAAGCATGACTCCGTCCGTTGTCGGAGCCACCAAAACGATGGTCGACAAACATAATTAAATACCAGAGCAACCTAAATGAGCGACCCAAACTATGGTCAACAGACAGAGGAAGAGTACGCCTAGATGCTAGAGCCACCCAAATGATAGTCGTTTAAGGATATTAGAGTATATAACTAAGAGCTAGAGCCAATAACACGTGAAAGCATTTGGTCACTTAACGACATAGAAAAAGGGGGAACCTAAAAGTTGGAGCCAACAACGGCTGGAAGCGGTTGGTCATTTAGGTAAACTAGAATATATCCAAGAGTCGGAATGAACAACGCGTGGAAGCGGTTCGTTGCTTTGACATAAGGATTTATACCTGAGAGCTGGAGCCAACAACACGTGAAAGCAGATGGTGGCTTAGAGATAAAGGATTATATCTAAGAACCGGAGCCAACAACACGTGAAAGCGGTTGGTCGCTTAGAAATAAAGAAGAACATTATACTCAAAGTCAGAGCCATGTCTAAGGATAGTTAGTCGAAGAGTGGCAAACCATATCAATAGATTCCTCAACTGATATGGAAAAAATGTCTCTTTTGGCAACAAAGGATTAGATATGATACTGGTCTTACATCGTGTAACATCATTGAGTTAAGTAACATATTTGGACAATCATTGATTGAACAATAAAAAATTTTCACTGATTTGAAGGTCCACAAGCATACAAACATGCCGGCGCACAATGACATAGAGATTTTGGAACATATTTGAAATTTAATTAAGAACATGCAAACATGCGAGTGAAAAGAGAATCTCAAGCAAGCACAAGCACACAAGATTATTTTTATAGTCATTAAACCAGACTGTAGACAACCCATTCTTGTATTTTCTTATTAATTTATGCTAGGTGTAAACCCAATAATAAGTGCCTTATTTACTTAATTCAGCTTTGTTAGTCCAGTCCAATAGTTTGTCTGTCAGTCCAGTCAGTTTAGTCCAAATTAATTAAGCACGGTTCATTAGATAACTAGCCTAGTTAGTTAGCTTTAACGCAAGTAAGGTCAAGAGATTGTGATTGATTAGATGACTTGGCAATATTTTCTAATTTATCATCAATACATGTGATTAATCCTTAATTTATATCAGATATGAAGATAATAACCGAATCTGCTACATACCATCTCACAAATAAGAGATAATTACCAAATTAGGGTGAGATATTGTCTCAAAATTCAGGAAAAAAATATAGTTTTAAGAAATGGGATAAACCTGCCGGTTAGTCGACTTTTCTCAATCTGCAATTTTTATCAAATATTCTGTCTTATTATCAGAACACGAATTGATATTGTCATCTTTATCATTTCTGCCGTCCCAGACCTTTATAAATAGGACCATTGGCCTACATTTCAAGGACATGTTTTTTCTCCCTAGAGTTTTTTATACCATTTCTTTCATAGAAGTGGTCAATCATCTCTAAGGGAAATTTAACACTTCATATTCATTTTTATATACACAAGTCACATGCATCATGGATTCATCATAAAAATTTTTGAAGTCTTCCAAGCCAGCGCCTTTTCGAGGTACATTTATAGTTTTCTAGATTTTCTTAGATAATAATGGTCTATAGCGTCTCCCATTTCCCATACTTGCATTTCTATCCAAAACAACAAAAATAGTCTTTTATATTTTTTTGGTCTAGGTCTAAGTCTCAAAATGTAGACTACTTCCCGTGAGTCGAACTACAATGGTTTGAGTCCGGTTAGTCCGACCGGATATGTAGGCAATTCGACCCCGATGTTGTGTTCAAGTCAAAAACACAAAAACTATATTTAGGATTAGTGATATCATATTTTGCATGCTATGTGTTTTAAGATCGAATTCAATAAAAATGAAGTAGAGACCGAAAGGAAAAAGAAAGGGAAAAATTTCAGCTCTTAGAAGTCTCTTTTAGGGTTTGAGTTAGATAGATGTTGTATCTCTATTAAGTATAGTGTGCATCCTTAATAAGTCAAAAGCATACCAAAAAAGAAAAAAGTAAGAGAGAACTGCCAGATTTCATACCGGTGTGAATTCATAATTGACCAATCTTTTTACGATACTAAGCCTAGTGGTCTATCTTGTTGATATTTTTTCTTCGCACTTAGGGGGTGGTAATCACTGTTTTTTCAAATGTAAAAATCAGAATTTCATTTACTTCGAAATTAAATATCAAAAAACCTAACGGGAGAATTTGGTATGAAACTTTTAGACATTCTAGTGAGGATTCAAGAGACTATCAAGAAGAGGACATGACTTTTTTTTCTCGGCCAACCTCCCACAACCTTCACTTACCTAAAGCAGGCCCAATCCTCAAAGACAATGAGATGTCATATGGATATCAATACTTTCCCTTATGCAGAGGTCACTTACTCTCTCCTACATGGGCTATTTATCTTAAGAAAAAGGAGGGAAGAAAGAAAAAGCCCGCTAGGCTGAAAATCCTGAGAAGGGTAGTTTAGGCAAAAGTAGGGGTACCAGAAAAGGAAAAAAAGAGAAAGAGAGACCTCAAAAGAACGTTTGCATGAGTTTTCCTTGGAATGCACATTCCTGATGATTGGAGGCTATCGTTTGGCTGCCACGTATCATCTTGATTACCCTTTACTAGATTTTTCTCACTTGCTAGCCCTTTGTGCCTAAACAGTTTAGCTTTTTTTTTTAAGCCTATCTATCTAAGCTTGGGGCGGGTAGTCTCCTTGTGTGTGCTATGTTCCAAATATTGCTACAGAGTACTCAACTTAGCATAGAACGGATTCCCCGTCATAGGAACCAAAGTCTTGAAGATACATGAGGAATGGAATCAAGATGGCCATGTGCTTGATCTTGAAAGAAGAAACAAATATTGAGAAAAAAAAAGAGAAAGAAGAAAAAGGGAGAGAAATAGAAAGGTTGAAGAATGATTGTTAACATTCGGCACATGGATTTGCCATCAATTGAGTTCGAAGGATGGATATTCAGTAGGTCTAGTTTAAACTACACCCGACCTGATTCCCCATTGTGGATACGCAGGTAGCTCAGTCACCTTTTGGCCTACATTGTATCCCATATAGAGTCCCCTTATGATTGTGTTTATTCAAGAGAGAAAAATGTTCTCCTACATATTGATGGGTAAAAAAAAAGATATATATATATATATATATATATATATATATATATATATGAAAAGAAAAGAAGATAATGATCCATGCATTTTTTATGAGCATGCTACATCCTAACATGATATTTTTACCTTAATATTGGCTAGTTTGTTGACTCTTCAGTTGCTGATCTCCCAAACCTGATGCGTCAGCTCCTTGTGGTCTGATAAGGACCCACTAATCTTCATGACCTATCTAGCGTACCCTATACTGTATGGAAACCATGCTCTGTACGACAGTTTGATTTATTTGCCACCAGTTCAATGATTATATGAGAAGCCTTACGACTTTATCTTGTGCCTTGTTATCATGCACTTGACAATCATGTACTCTTGCTCAACCCAGTCGTATACATTGATATGTCAGCTAATCCTAGGCCTGGACTCTATCAGCCTCACAGATTATACAATCCTACAACATACACATGAGCCTCATAGTCCATACGCTGCCATTTCCATACATCCTCACTATCTACCATTTAGACCCAACCATTTCATGATATCTTGAGGATTTAAACATAAGTGTTTAAGTTACGGATTAACTTATTCTGTGGAGTTGCATGACGTTTAAAGATTAGAAATTTAAAAGTTTTCAATCAAAAACCTCAATGGTCTTCCATCTTTGGTAGAGATGGACATATCAACTGAATGGGGCACTATTGTGTTAAATTCTAAATGATAAGTTGATATATGAAAAAGAGAATAGATCTCAAAATGAATGGTCGATTCATCATATTGGGCAATCATTATGATTTTTAGATTAAACATGCTCTCCAACTGTGAAAGGATATTATCTTCATCATAGGTTCTTCTTTGTAGATGTTCTTAGGGGTTTTCCTTGTGATCCGCCTTCCACCAGGGTTATGCTAAAGTCAATCTTACTTGCATTTTGGTCAAGGGTCTCTATATGAGTCCCCTGTCCTAAGAGTCACGACAATGTTTGTCTTAGGTCATTTTGTATACTACACTGTTAGCATTTTTAGTGTAAGGGTCTCTTATGAGTCTCCTTCATGACAGTCTAGATAGTGTATGTCTTCCTCCAATCTAGTTCATGGTCAGTCTTGTCCATATACATTTCATCTAGGGACTCCCTAGGAGTCTCCTCTCACCACACTCGGGATAGTGTTTATCTTTGTGCCCTTCTTATGCTTATTTAGAGACTCCATATGAGCCTTCTCTCACGACAGTCGTGATAATGTATGTTTTTGTTTTTCAATTCGTTGCATAGTCAGTGTAGTCTGCATGCATTTTGTCTAGTGGCTACCTGTGATCCCCTTTCATGACAGTCGTGATAGATTCTGTTATCTTCAAGTTCATTGCAAAGTCAATGTAATATGCATGCATTTTGTCTAGAGGCTCCCTATGATTCCCCTATCATGATAGTCATGATAGAGTCTGCCATTTTCTAGTTTGTTGCAAAGTTAGTGTAATTTGTATACATTCCTGTCCAAGGGCTCCATGTGATTCCCTTATCCCGACACTCAAGGTCAGTATCTTTGTCTCGTCTCAGTCTAGACTATAGAATTATGTCTCCTACTCTTAGTCTTCAACAAGAAAATTTAGAAACATTTCATATTAATACATATACATATATATATATATATATATATATATATATATATATATATATATATATATGTGTGTGTGTGTGTGTGTGTGTGTGTGTCTAATAAAAAGAAAATAAAATATGATTCTTTCTGTGATTTTCAGTCACAGTCCTATCTTTTCTCATTCTAGGTCCAGTTTTGAGTTCGAGATATTTGACCCTTTCAGGTCAATACATGAGAGTCAGGTATAGTCTTTTCTTAGATCCATTTCGAACTATATTTGGCCTGATCCTTTCTGGATAAGGGTATATAGGTAACCTCCGTAGGGTGCAACCATTTTCTGGTCCAAGTCCGCTCATGTCAGTATGTGACGTATTTTTTGAGTCTGAGGGCATTTGACCCTCTCTTTAGGTCAATACGTAAAAGTCACGTATAGTCTTTTTCTCAAATCTATTTCAAAATACATTTGGCTTGATCCCTTTCGAATAAGGGAGTAGGGTGCGGGCATTTCCCAGTTAAAGTCCGTGCCTAAATGCCTGTGACCCTCAATTCAGGTCAGTATGTGACTTATTTTCCCAGTCTGGATCCAGTCCGAGGGTATTATACCCTACGTCCAAGATAGTTCGTGAAAGTGACGTGCAATATTTTTTCAATCTAAGTCCATTGTTAAAGGATAGAAACCCTCAGTCTAGGTCAATATGAGGATGACATACCTTCTTATCCCAGTTTTATTCTGAGTCTAGTTCCAGTTAATTTGTCATATCCACAGAAATTCTTGCACGCCCTCTCTACAGATACGTTTCCCTTAATGTCAAAGTGCCCAACCTCTTCTAAACGTTGTTGGCTCTAACTTTCGCACATGAGTATTTTCTGTGTTTTTTCTAAACGTCCATACATTTTTACACGTTGTTGGCTCTGAATTCTACACATGAAGCGTCCAATCGCTACCAAGCATCGGTTGCACTAATTTTCAAACACAAGTCTTTTCCGTGTACCTAAACGTCCATCCATTTTTACGCGTTGTTGGCTCCGACTTTGAACGATACCTCTTTTCTGGACTGCTTTGGTCTAATCCTTTCTAGGGATACGTAGGAAACCTTGCAATGGTCCAACTTCATATTGTGAGTCTTTAAAGTCTGTCTTGAGTCATGTGATTTTTTCCGTATTCCTTACTATAAAAATGTGTTGGTTTACGGTGATGTTCACTCACATGTGAGCTCCCTTGCAAGGGCTTTATAGACACCCCATTTTTGTAGTTTAATTTTATCTTTTTATTAACTTATGTTGGGCTTTATTAATAAATGAAGTAAATTATTTAATATTGGGTGTAAACCTGATAATAAGTGATAGGCCTTATTTACTTAATTTAGCTTTGTCAGTCCAATCCAATAGTCTATCTATAAGTCCAATCCAATTAGTTAGGCCAAATTAAGTAGGCCCAGTGCATTGAATGACTAGCGTAATTAGTTAGATTTAACCTATGTTAAGGTCTAGAGATTGTGATTGATTAGATAACTTGAAAATATCTTCTGATTTATCCTTGATACATGTTATTAGTCCTTAATTTATATGAGATAGGAAGACGATTTTCGAATCTGGTACATCCCATCTAACAAATCAGAGATAATTACGAATTATGGTTAGATCATGTCATGAAATTCTAAAAAAAATACATTTAAGATATGGGATAAAATGGCCCGCTTTCGATAGACTTGTCGGTTAGTTGACTTTTGTCAATCTGCAATTTTTATCAAATATTTTGTCTTATCATTAGATCACAGATTGATATCATCATCTTTACCATTTTTGTTGTCCCAAACTTCTATAAATAGGACCCTTGTCCTACATTTCAAAGACAAGTTTTTTTCTCCTCGAATTTTTATACCATTTCTTTCATAGAAGTGGTAGATCATCTCTTAGAAAAATTTAGCACTTCATATTTATTTTTATATACACAAGTCACATGCATCATGGATTCATCATAAGGAGTTTCAAAGTCTTCCAAGCCAGCGCCTTCTCAAGTTACATTTACAGTTTTCTAGATTAGCTTAGATAATAATTATCTAGAGTGTCCCCATTTTCTATAGTCACATTTCTATTCAAAAATAACAAAAAGAGTATTTTACATTTTATGGTCTATGTCTAAGTCTCGAAATGTAGACTGCTTCCCGTAGGATCTGAGTCAAACTATTATGGCTTTGATTCCGGTCATAGGCAATTCGACCATCGATGTCGTGTTCAAGCCAAAAACCCAAAAATTAAATTTAGGATAAATTTTATCATATTTCCCATGCTATGTGTTTTAAGGCTAAAATTGAATAAAAATGAAGTAGAGACCGAAAGGGCGCGACATATCTCAAACACCTTCTATTGCAGAACTTAGTTCCCGAACCCTTCGCTTGGTTTCGATAAACAAGTTGTCCTTTTTGGACACCTTTGAGTCATTTATAGGTTTTCTTCTTTTTCATTAATTAAAGAAGATGGCGACTCCGAATCAAAATCCTCTTGGGGATTTTTTTGAGGTGGTTCGCTAAATAGATGATTGTCAACATTTGTTTAATGAGATTGAAAAGAAACTAGAAGCGGATGGTTGGTCAGAGGGTAGGAGTAGTGAACATGAGTCAGTCCGTTAGTCACAAGACCAAAAGGATTTAACGAAGAAACCATACATTTTGTTAAAAAGGTGGAACAATTATAGAGAAAACCAGGCGATTCTCCCATTCAGAATTTCATCACTAACTTTGCTAATTTAGGGTTCAAATTAGACCCAAGTACCCAATGCCGCCTTTCTCTCTCTTTCTTCTCTAAAGAAAATTACCTAATCCAATATTATTCTAACTCAAATCCCTCCATTATCTAAGTATAAAACCTAGGTTTTCCTCCTTTTTTACCCCATTTTTCAACCTTAGAGTCATGGAGAAAGTGAAATGAGGTCATGAGGGAGGCCACCAAATCAGGCCAGTTTCAAGCTTTCATTTGACAATTTGGATGAATGATAGAATGGTCCTTACTCCAGACCAAGTCACACACTTGAGCAATGCTTTCTTCAATGATCAGGTTTTATTTCTTTATTCCTCGTGCATATCATGTACATACCTAGGGAATATTTGAGATTAGGGTTCTTCTATGCAATATAGGGCCCCACGTCCTATTTTTCAACATGTGTTTGTAATTCCATGCATAAATCGGTCAGTTTTATGAGTTTTTTCTTTTCTTTCTTTTGCCTGCTAAGAGGTTTCCCAATTTGGTGAGGAAATGGTGGAAGAAGGTCCCAAAGGTAGTGGAGGAGAGGGTAGCTTTGCCAGGGTTTGAGTATTTTTTGAACGGATTGCACTCCCTCACCCGTAGCAAAAAAATGTCTCTCGACTCTAGCTAAGTGTTAGTGGGATTCCACCAACACTTTTCATCTTCCCTTCGAGGAAGCGACCTTTATCCCGTACGATTTTGTACACATTACATGAATTAGAGTGAAGTGTAGGCCTATACCATAGGCTTAGGACCTAGATCAAAACCGCGACCTCGAGGAGAGGTTACTAGGGTTTATGTCATCCTTCAAGAAAGGCGTCTCAATTTTTCTTGCTACCCTCTGATCTCTCTATGAGGGTATGACGTTAGAGGATGCTAATTCGACGGCGGTCGATTACTATGTGAGAGGCTTTCTGCTATACATGTTCAAAAAGACCCTATTTAATAATGGGACGACCTCGTGCAACTCTGGGGTCTGAGGGCTCTAGAGGATATTGAGGAGGTGAGGGAGTAGGACTGGGGGACTTCGATGCTGGCTCATCTATACCACTTTGTATATGTAGGTGTAGGTCCTTAAATAAACCTAGAGGGGGGGTGAATAGGTGTTTACAACTTTGAGCAGAAATTTAAAACTGAATTTACAAAGTAATAACAGAATTAGCAATTTTAAATCAACACAGAGATTTATACTGGTTCGGCCCCACCAGCCTACGTCCAGTCCCGAGCACTCCACACAAGGGGAGCCTTTCACGAATTAGCTAGCTTGGGGTGCTAGCTCAAACTGCAGTACAGATTTCGAAACCCTTCCAACGTTTCCAACAATTTATAAATGAAAAGTGATTTACAATTAAGATACAACAACAAACTCTTTCTTGAGTAGATATTACAGTGAATACAAATAAGACTAAGCTTTTTTTAGTTAGGAAAGAACCAAACCAAGAAGCTTACAACAAACTTTCTCAAATAATGAACTCACTCAATAGAGAATAGATGGATGTGTGAAATAAGATGAGAGAGTATTCTGAGAAGAGTTAGAGAGATTTCACAAGGATTGGCAAAAGTTAGCAATAAATGCTCTCAAGGCCCCTTTTTATACTGGAGGAGAAATGAACCGTTAAAAAGGGGAAACTCAAAGTTTGAGTCGAATGAAAAATAAGTTCATTCGAATTAAAGTACATCTCTGAAGAACTCGTTCAAATGAATCGTAAATTCATTCGAATGAAAAGATAGAGTTGAGAGATGTTGAAGCTACTGAAAGATTGAGTCGAATGATTCGATTGAAAATTTTGCTTCGACTGAAAATTGTGGCTTCGACCGAAAACTTTTGGCTTCTACCGAAAAAGTTTGGCTTCGACCAAAATTTTTTGGCTTCGACCGAAAGTTCTTGGCTTCGATCGAATACTTTTGGCTTTGACCAAAAGTATTTTTGAAGACAAGATGAAAGGCACTGAACGATTAAGTTGAATGAAAAAGAGTTTACCTTCGAATGAAAGTTTCAGATTTGGTTATTTACTTGAATTTCTGGGAGATCTTTTAAGGAATGCTTATAGACAAAAATAAAATGCTTTCAGCTCTCAAATCTTTGAAGTAGTCCAAGTCTTTGTTCAATCCCCAATACCAAGTCCAAGCTTTGTTTAATCCCAAGTTCAAGTCCTTGTTCAATTCCATGTCCAAGTCCTTGCTCAATCCCATGATCTTTGTCTTTTTTTATTAGGATAAGCCCTGAAATAGTTATCTTAATAATTGTGTTAAGTTAATGTTAGAAATAATAACTTTGGAATCATCGAAATCAATAAGTCAACAGTAGGTTCTGTCTCCTGACTGTAGGCGGTGAGTTCCATGGGATACAACAACAAAAGGAAAAGTATGTTCTGCCTTTTTGTTGCTCTTTTTTATCTATCTCTCATCTTACTAGATTTCCTTTCAGGAATTATTTCTTGTTTTCATAGATTTGGGCCTTCGAGGTGCTACAGCTACGCCCTCCAAAGTTTGCCAAGGGGAAAAAGGCAAAGACGAGTCTGGTGATGTATAGGTGGACTTTCCAGGCAGACCAGTCTGGCTTGATCATGGAGGTATATTGGGAGTGTTTCAACAATCTCGTTTAACAGATGGTAAGTTCTTCATGCGCATATGAATCTTGCCTTTATTATTATTCTTTACGCGATGCTATTTTCATTATATTCTTTCATGCTTAAGACTCGCTCAAAATGGGGTAACGAAAGCTTATATGAGGAGGAATTAACACTCTTCGGGAGTCAGGATTTATTGGTGGGACTCTCTCCTGAGGAGTTCTATCTAGGTAATATGGTGCTCTTTAAGCACTATTCAGATATTGACCCTTGAATCCGAGCTACCTCTGCCCCCCCCCCAGGGCCCTGGGGGACATAAAGATGTACAAGATATGGACTATGGATAGTGGTAAATCGTCATGGCTAACGATGGAAAAGTTTCGACAGCCTTCGATATTTAATTTGATCTTTTGTCAACCCTTTCAACAAAGTAAAGCTCATTCACTTAGACAGACATTTTTGTTTGAAAACGATCATGAGTTTATGTACTGTTATCATTCATGAGGATATTATTTGAGCAGGTTGTAAGTTCTGGGATCCCCAAAACCATGCCTTTTGGTTCAGACTTGATGAACTTTGCCTTACTTATGACGAATTCTCGGTTATGATGGATATTCTACGAAATTACCTGTTGTCGTCCCCGCCATCTGAGAAGGATATCACATGTCTCTTACGCACCTACTAAAGGTCAATGCTTGTGGTTGAAGTCTTTCATTTGAGGTAAGCACATTCTTCTCTCTTCCTTGACGAACTATTTCTCTGATAAACCGAACAATCATGACAAATGATATGCTAGTCGCCTAGTGGCCGCCTTGGCGTTGATTGCTAAGTATCTCACCATTGTGTGTCTAAGAGTTGTCGATGCAATGTTAGTAAACCTCGTTTCTTAAGTATTCCTTCATGGAAAGCTAAGCTCTAGTAGTGGTTACCGAGCACATCAATGCTATCACAGAAGTGCACCGAGGCCATAGTGATGAATTGAGAGGTAGCCCCTTGTTTCTCTATATAATGGGTTTTGGATAACATGTGATTAATAGTTGAACCGACTGAAGTATGGTATCATCCTCACTCCTTTAGATCTAGACATTTTTTCTCCAAGGGTCGCTCTAGTATTGATGCATGGACTCAATTTTTCTACACTAAGGAGTACAAAGATATCCGTTGGTATTGCAATTGGTGGAGGTCACGTGGAACTATCCCGTGGACCTTTAAAGACCACTGCGTCTATCTAATAGGACTGCGCTTCTCATCTTTCTATTTCACTTGTTATATTATATGGTAGTCCAGTTATGAGCAAATCATTTCGGTGTCTTTCAGTAATTCATTCTCTTTTCATGAAATAACTCATTCTCTAGTTAGGACCATTTCTCAAGGGTAGAAGACCCACTAAAACCGTCATCATTCCATAGATGCTAGGGTGTACAATATTGGTATAGCTTCTGATCCACCCTTACTATTAGATTCTTATATTAATTTGTTGTGGCCGTACGCTCGGGAACCGATTTTAGGTACTGAGGGCAGATAGTGAGCACCACTAGACTTGGACTTTCCAGGCAGCAGGGAAATCAAATTTCTTGAGAAGGCTATGAAGAGGAGCGTTTGCAAGAAGGTTTAGAAATTGCATTTTAGGAAACCTGAAAATCATCCTAAGGTGCATTTTGAGGCTTTGATCAACCTCAAACAAAAAAGGAGACTAAAATCATTTGGATTTGGCAATCCTGGATCAGTTCTTGAATGTTCAAAAAGAAATTCAATACTGATAAAAATTTGATTAGGAAATTACTTTTGATGGGCATCAAATTGATCGATTTTTCACGCTGGCAACAAATGAGGATAATCACCAAGGCGATTGGCTTAATGCCAACATTATCACCAGACAAGAAGATGGTATATGAGCTTATCTTCAAAGCAGGTTTAATCGAAGAAGAGGAAAAAATATAAGATGGAAAAAATGAGAGACAATTAGGTGATTGAGCTAGGAAATCAAAAGGAGAGGAGTTCAGCATTGAATAGGGTGACTTTTGGAAGGAAATACAAGCGAAAATTCGACTCCAATTCTAGAGGATGAGGGTAGCCACTCTACTTCGGGAAAGAAAAAAAGAACACGATCACATAACAACAAATAGAGCATTTATTTTGGTTGTTGATAGCACTTAGAAGTATTTTCTTTCTTTTGTTGTTTTGCCCTAACTTTGGCATGGGCCACCCTTTGTAGGTGTAGCGAACTGTCTCGAAAAAAAAATCCCCTAGAAGGGATTTTATGACTCCCCATTTTATTTAATTAAACATAGAAGAATAAGAAAAACTCGAAAATGACTCTAAATGACCAAAAGATTACTAATCTATTGAAATCAGATAAATGACTTTGGGGACTAAGTTAAACATCTGGAAGGTGTTAGGCACCCGCCATACCCTTTCAGGGTCTATTTTATGTAATATCTCGAACTTTGAGAGCGGGTTAAAATGACCATCAGTGCTCCGAAAAATAAACGCAAATGAAGTTTGAGTAATGCTCGTGTAGTAGTAGTGCATAGGAGCTTAAAAAAAATTCAGGACAAAAATGTAATTTTTGAAATTTTGGGGGCATTTTTATAATTTTGGAAAATTTTGGGCGCATAAATCTAAATTATGGTTTTAGTGATGAAAAATGATGGAGTGATTGATAATATATGTTTTAGTGACATTTAGTTAAACTAATAAGGATTAGAAAATTTTTGGGATTTAAATGAAATTATATGAAATTTAGGGGGGGCTATTTTGCAAATATGAAAACTTGAGGGGGTGATTTGAAATTCTTGAAAGTATGCATTATGTTTCAAACTTTGAGGATGAGTTGGCCACCTCTTGCCTGTTGCTTTGTGACTAATCTAATTATATTGTAAAATATAGATAGGATAAGATCTCTAGGGAATTAAAGAAAGAAGAAAATAAAAGAGAAAAAAAGGGAGAGAGAAAAAAGGGAAAGGAAGAACAGTAACCCAACGAAGAACAAGAGAAGGAGGGAAATAAAAGAACAGTAAAGAGAAACAGGAAGAATAGTAACCAACCGAAAAAATAGAGAAGACAGTGAGAGAGAAAGGGAATTGAAGAAGAATTGTAAGGTAGATTCCACAATTCATTTCGTATGTTTTAGTCACTGGGGGTGTGTATACAGTTACTGGGTGTGTGTGTTTACGTTGTGAGAATTTTGGGTGGGAAATTATATGTGTATTCGGATGATTATGTGATTAGTCTTATGGTGTTAGTGTGTGGTTACGAGGATGATAAATGAAATTGGTGTATATATCAGTGTGGCCAAATAACTGTGAGCATTCATGGTGAGATAATGTGTGTTCTTGATTGTGTGTGTTTGTGAATCGTGTGTTTAAATGTGGGTTATAGTGTGTTTAAGGTGGTGTCATGAATTCTTGTGATTTGGAGTGAGTGGAAGTGAATTAGTGTGTGTTTGTGAAGTGTGTGTGTGTTGGATGAGTACAAGGTTTTAAAAAACGGCCGATTCGTAACGGTATTTCAGGGGTCTGATACCAATATACACCGATATATCGGTGCTAGTAAATTTTACAAGCGTATCGCCGTTACGGAACCATAACAGGCCGTAACGCCGATAAATACCGTAATGTACCGTTACGCAAGAGAGGAAATCTGATACTTTTGTCTCTTTCCGGAAATTATTGGAGAATCTCTGTATCTCCTGACTCCTCTGTCTTCAAGTCTTCAACTCTTCAAGCACCAATCAAGTATTGTAAAGAACTTGAAATACAAATTACAATCAATTATTGTGCAAAACTACAAATTGAATTACTGTAGGCTCGTGAAAGGAATCTGCTTTCTTCAATTCTCCTCTCTATACATTCCTCTCCACTGCAAGACCCAATTAACATAAATTACAAGCATACATACAAATCAGATAGAATCAAACAAAGAAAGACGAAGAACTGAACTACTGAAGAAGTAGCAACTAGCAACAGTTGGGATTCCTGGGAAGGACGAAGCATCGAAGCCCGACTGGCCGAGCGCAGCCATCGGCGTTTGGCTGTTGTCGTGACTCATGAGTTGTCTCCCGTCGATCGTTGACTGGCTTGACTCACCTGGGGACTGGCCAGCTGGGTCACGGACTCACGGCTGACTGGTTAGGACGAGTGTCGCGATGGGCGTGGGAGACTGCACTGTGCAGGTGAGGGGAGAGACCGAAAGAGAGAGTCTTCAAAGTTCATGAACCTTCAAGTCCTTCAATTAAAGTTAGTCAAAATGTCAAACACTCTTATTTGTTTATTATGATTTATGACTTATCAAGTGGCAGTGACACATTGTTTGTATTAGATTATTTAGATTTTAGTACTTATGTTTAGTGTTTTTCACTTACTTGCTTTTGGAATTATGTATATGCTTCTAACTTGAGGTTTTAAATTCAAAAATTATTTTAATTGGTAATACTTAATAAACTTTTACCATCAATTGTTGATTAAATAAACTTTAATGATTTATAGTTTATGCTTTATTTTTGTGCAAATTTAATTTAAATACAATGTTTTTATGTTTTAGTATTTCATTGTAGTTTTAAAATTGCAACGTATCAAAATTTTATTTATTCAAGACTCAAATTGCCACGTCAAAGTGCGGGAGAGAATTAGGCTCCTAGTAATGATATTGGATGGAAGTTTGCCGATGCGGTGCCAAATAATAGGAATAAATTGGTTTGCAAGTTTTGTGGAAAGGTGATAAGTGGCGGTATTACTCGATTGAAATAACATCTTGCTCATCTAAAAGGATGAGTTTCAAGTTGTCCTGCTGTTAGCGGTGAAGTTAGAGTAGAAATGATGAACCTTCTTTAAGGTATAAGAAATGGCAAATAGATAAGGAGAAAAGGAAAGAAGAAGTGGTGCAACATTTTAGAGAAACTCAGCGTGATACCGATAGTGATGAAGATGACGTCGCGTTGTTTCTAGTGATGATTCAAATCAAGAGATGACAATGGTACGGAGGGAGTCCATGAGAGAACAAAGAGAGTTTGAGGAACGACAAAGGCTTAGATCAAGTGCAGGGAAGCTATATGATGTAGGAGGGAGTAGTGGGTCTTGGCCTCATGTACCTAAACGATCTTCTAGCAGGTGTGAATCTGCTAGTGAAATAGGTGTGTTGATCTAACTACACCAGAGTCAAGATTGCAAAATGTGGATGTTGATCTTCATCAATATAAAGGCTCTAAGCAAACTAAGATCAGCACATCAGTTATGAAAGGTCTGAGAAAGAAGTTGGGCATAGCAGTTAGCCAATTTGTTATATTTGGCCGACATCCAATTAACTCTATAACAAGTCCTTGGTTTGAGCCGATGTTGGATGTTGCAAGAGAGGTAGGAAAAGGAATGAAACTTCCCACTCCTCATGAGCTCAGTGAAGTTTATTTGCCTAGGGAATTTGAAGCTTTAAAGAAGTGGATTGAATCTCATCGGTCTATTTGGCAAGAGAGGGGTGTAACACTCATGTGTGATGGATGGTCGAGTGGTACCAGAAGACATTTGATGAATTTTCTAGTTTAAAGCACTCGAGGTACAATCTTTCACAAGTCTATTGATATTACAAATGTTCCGAGTAGGACGGGAGATTATTACTTTAGAATCATGGACAAGGTCATTGATGAGATTGGGGAGCAGTATATTGTTCAAGTTGTAACGGACAATGAAGCTGTTACAAAAGTTGGTGGCAAAAAGCTTTTGGAGAAGCGGCCAAATTTATATTGGACTGCATGTGCTGCTCATTGCCATTGCCTTGACCTCATTCTGGAAGATATTGGCAAGAAGAAAACTGTTGGAGAGATGCTAGGAAAAGCAATGGAGATCACCAGGTTCATTTATAACTTTGACCGAGTGATTGATTACATGAAAACCTACACCAATGGCAGAGAGCTTCTACGTCCTACAATCACACGTTTTGCTACAAATTTTATTACTTTGGAAACCATTTGCAGATTTAAGGGGCTTTTGGGAGATCTGTTAGGTCTAATGAGTGGAATGCATGTAAATATTCAAAATTGAGCAAGAGCAAGTTGGTAAAGAAGATCATTTTTTACCGGAGCTTTTGGACTAAAGCTGTTGATATTTTAAAGGTGCAAAAGCCACTTGTAAAGGTTCTGTGGTTAGTAGATGGAGATGAGAAACCTACCATGGGTTTTCTTTACGAAGCAATAGAGAGGGCCAAACTCGCCATTCAAAAGAATTGTCGGTGTCCAACAAAATGTATCAGAATAATTGAAAAGAGGTTGGATTTTCAATTACACCAAGATTTGAACATGGCCGGTAAGTTACTAAACCAATATGTAACTATAATTCATTGTTTAAATCAAATATAAGTATTCGGTAATTAGTTATTTTTTTTTCACGTGTTAGGCTACTTCTTGATTCCGTAATTTCAATATGGTGAATCTTTCTTGGGTAATAGAAATGTGTTGGAAGCAATTAAAAAGGTGATCCAGAAGCTAGAGCCTCTTGTGGACAATCAAATCAGAGCTATCAACGAAGTGAGTATAATAAAAAATATGTACTTACATATTATAATTTGTATTGTACTTTAAACTTAGTGTACAACATGCTTAAAGTTTTATCCATTGTGCATATTTTGTTATTTTGTGACAGACATGACTCTTTTGGAACAGTATTGGCCCAAAAAGCAGTTAAACAAACAAATTCGGGTAATTAGACAAACTATAGCATTTATATTCTACAATAACAAAATTGTTATTGGTTAAAGTTTTAAATCTTAATTGTACGGTTGCTATTACTATGCAGCTGAATGGTGGATACATTATGGCAGTTCTACGCCTGAACTTCAACGAACAGCTATAAGGGTGTTGAGCCAAACAACATCATCTTTTAATTGCGAGCGTAACTGGAGTACCTTCAGCCTCATACACACAAAAACAAGAAACAGATTGAAGTCCCAAAATTCAAATTGACTTGTCTATGTTTATTACAATATGAGGCTGAAGATCTGACAGGTTACAAGGAAAAGCCAAAAAGAAATAGAAGATGCTTTTAACCCCATATGCTTGGATTACATATTTAATGAAGATGATCCATTCAGTGAATGGTTTGAAGAGAGAGAACACCCTGTATTGGATGGCCAAGACATTTCTGAGTGGTTGGATGATTTGGATCTTAATGATGAGGACTATGTAAATGCACATATGGAATCAGATACCAACTCTGGTAATCATAGTGGTGCTTCATTAAGTACACCCAGTTGTAGTGGTGGTAGTGGTTGTGATCATACCGAAGAACAAAGTGATGACTTCGTTGAGGCTACTTCTAGGTCACCTTATGGTGGAGAGGTTGGATGGAATGGAGCTCGTGATAATGAAGTGATGGGTAATCGTGAACAGTTGCCCCAGTCAGAAAATTGAGGAGCATCAAGGAGACGTGGACAAGTAACACGTCCACGTCCACATGCTCCTAATAATGCTCCAGCTGATGCTTCAAGAAACCTGGAGGATCGTTTTGGCAATCTTGGACTTGGAAGATACCCACAACGGCCACAATCCGCCTATCCTTCTTATCCTCAGCCATATCCTCCACCACCATCGTACTATTATCCACTGGTTGCTCATTGCCCACCACCACAGTTTTATCCTCACCAGCTATCTCTACAGAGTTATCCACATGGTTATCTTGTTTTGCCAGTGCCTCAAGACCATAATTATGTTGGACAACAAGAATCTAGTGGATTCCAAGGTTATTTTGTACAACAATAACGACAATCAGAGTCTAGTGGATCCCAAGGTTATTTTGCACAGCAACAGCAACAAGAAGCGGGGTCCAGTCACTCCAGTGCTAGTAATAGTATTAACTATGGGGCTAATGCTGCTAACTACGTATTTGGAGAGGGATGTAGTGAATATAGAGATCGAAGAACCTGCACGACATTCATTTTGGTGGTAGAAGACTTGTCAAATGCAGCAGCTGTGATGTCAGTGACATTAATATGTGGAATTTTATAAGATATAAATAATGAGAGTTAAGTTAGGCTCTTTTTCAAATTTAGTTAATAATTTTATGGTCAGATTGTGTACAACTTTTTTGTTTTGTCCAAATATTAAATTATTCTCACTTGGACTAAATCGAAAGAGATTTTGACCCAACAATGTATTTAAAACAAACTTTAAAGCATTAAAATGAAAGATCTTAAGCTGCCAACCTTCATATCATTGAGTTTTAAGCAGTTACTAATGCTTGAAAAAATTTGACAGTCACGATAACCGATTCCCGTTACGTAACGTTCGATACGCCCGATACCATTACACTGCGACCGTTATGTATCTCGATTCCGCAATTTAAAACCATGAATGAGTATCTCAGTAGATTATGGAAAAAGAAGCAGAGTGTGTGCTTTTAACGTGAAATAGTGTGTGCCATGATTAGAATAGGAACCGTTACTGTCGCTAAAGATGCATATTAAATTAAGCAGTTTTAATGAATTTTTATAAATGGTTAAGGTCAAAATTAGACAAATTCCAAAACTGTAACCCTAGATATTTTTAAGAGACCTACAACCTGAAATTGCTTGGAAATTTTTGTGTCCGCGAAGAGTGCTAAATTAGGGTACAAATTAAAGAAATTTGTTGAATTATTTAACATAGCAAACCAAGCTAATTTAACCTAAATATTTTAGGAAAATATTATTGTGTTGATATGTTTTATATTCTAAAATTTTGGGCCATTCTAAGGTCGATAGGTATTTCACGGCCTTTTAACGCTCACTCCGACTACCGGTTCAAGATTTTTAGGCAAAAATTTTTTAAAATACTTTTTAACTTAAAAATGGCTTCGGGATACTTAAAATAGTGTTTTAAAATATTTTGATTTTTTTTCAATGCTGGGAAGCCCCGGGGCTATTTTGGTAATTTTCTACCCGGAGGGGGTTTGTTGGTAATTTTATGCGTAAAAGGCATTTTTGCATAAATTTGCATACGATAAGGATGTTTCGATGATGTTACTTACGAGAAGGATGTTTTGGTGTTTTATATATGAGATGGAGTGTTTTGGTAATTTTACCAAGTCCTGGGAGTGTTTTGGTAATTTTTCACACCGGTGACGAACTGAGTGAAAACACATAGTTGAGTGTCTAGGATTGACTTATTGCTAATTTGTTTGGTCAGATACGCTGAAAGACAACTGAGATCAGATTAAGAGAAAAACTTCTGGATTCGGTTAACGGTTCTGTAAGTGACCTGCTGATTCAACCAGTGTTTCTATAAAGCATATATGTTATTTAATTTGGATAAGCCCTGTTTATCAGTTGTGAATTATTTTGGCTATTTACCTGCTTTTATCTTGGATAAAAGAATTTTTTCCAAAAACTTGTGGCAATGATTAATTTCTCGTTAAAAATCGGATCAGCTTGTAAATGATATTTTGTTTTAAGTTATAATGAATTTTGGATTTAAAGCGCTTGGTGCAAATGAGATATTGGGTGTTGATCTATTGCGATTATGAAATGTTCGGAAAACTAGGATATGTGATGAGATGGTTTGACCATCCGTGATTGAAGGATTATATTGTGATAAACAGAAAGGTGGTTTTTTCTTACTCGATTATTGTGCCCCATATCTAATGGGAGAAAGTTATATTGTGGAACCTGGTCAACGGCGAGTTGTACGTTGATGTAATGTGCATTACTACTTTAAGTGGTCGCCCCTGCTTCCACTGTGATTATTATCCCAACATGAAATTTTGGGTCCAAGTCAATGGGATGATGTACGCTGACGGGTTCAAGTCAGTGGGACCAAACGCTGATCACAGCATATCATCTGAGCTGGTGTTGGTAGGAACAGTTTGGTGATGACGTATTTGGGTTGACTGATTTTTATGCCCTCGGATTTGTTCCCTTCATTCTATTACGTTTTACATAATGATTTCTTAAAGATGTGATTATTTACTCCGTGATTTCATATCATAAATTGCTATATTGTAACCTGAGTTATTATTTTGACATGCTACGATCCAGCTAGTTGAATCATTGGTTACTTACTGAGCACGTGAAAACTCATTCTTTACTTATCATTTTAGGTTAAAGAGTGAGGCAAGGATGATGAGGATTACAACTAAGAGTGGAGCTCCAGAAACTACACTAGATGACTTTGAATCCTACCCTAGGTGTTACCGTAAGAAGGGTTGTATTGAGCTTGGGCATACAGTTATATATGGAGTTGTACTTGGGTTTCAAGTAGAGTAGTTGTTTCCGTTAGAGACAATTTCATAATTGTTGATAAATGTCTATTTGTATCAAGATTGGAACTGAAGTTTTTTTACTTTTGGAGTTGTATAAGATTCAGTTTGCGCTGTAGTTGTATGGGTTTTAGTAAGTAAGGCCTGGGAGAGCCCTTGGTGGGAGCCCAATGGGCCTGCAGCCGGTCACGGACCTAGTTCACAGGCTCACCTGTGGGGGGGTCATGACATTTTATTTCTAGTAATTTTTGTCCTTTTTAACTCATAAAACATGCAATAACAGAAAGCCTAAGTTCACTTCTATTATTGGTTTGAACTTGACTTCGGGGGTCGAAGGGCTTAAGTATTCGGTCGGATAAACCAGAATCAATATCATCGTAGTTTGACTTTGATCCAACGAAAAACGACCTACACTTTCTCTAAGAGTTGAACTAAAAAAATAAAAATGCTATTTTTTAATGATTTTGGTGATAAAAAAGAAATGTGATCGCGGAAAAGGAGAAATTATTCTAGACTACTGAATTATACTAGAAAACACTAAAATATACCTCGTGAATCTGACTGTGTAGAAGACTCAGGAACACTTTGTGAAGAATCTGCTATGCAAGAGACTCCAAACTCTTTGGAATTAAATTATGAAGGGCTAGTTTGTCTTTAGAGATGATACACCACTTGTATGAAAAATGGTATAAAACCTTTGGGGAGAAAAAGCTAATCCCTAAAAATATAGGCCAGATGCCCTCTTTATAGAGGTCTAAGACTGTAGAAATGATACAGATGACGATATCAATTTGTGATTTGATCATAAGATATAATATTTGATTAAAATCGTAAATTGACAGAAGTCAACTAACCAGCCGGTTTGTTGAAAACTGGCTTATTCATACCAGAATATTGTTTGGGGAGAATTAAAGCAGTGTCCCTAAAATTATGATAAAATTACAGTCAAGGACACAAAGTTTTAAAATCTAACAGGCCGTGACCCCAAGCTTTGAAAATGTAATAGCCATGTCTATCAGTCATTAATCTGTTAAAAAATTATACTTTTTTGCTGATGTCATAAACACTTGTTTTTAAAATGTAAATACCGCCCTTATACAATAATAATATTGTATAAAATATTCTTACCCCTAATTTTCAAATTAGGTTTTATTCTCTTCCCTTTCTCTCTTCTGCCTCCCCTTTCCTCTTATCCCCTCTTCTCAAACCCTAATTTCCAAATTAGGGTTGAATCTCTTTCACACACTCTCTGTTTCTTCCATTTTTCTCTTCTGCCTCCCCCGCCCTCCATCTTCCCCTATTTTAAAATTAGTGTTGATGCTAGCTGTGGGAGGATGCGACGATGCTTAGTCTTTGATGTTGGCTACGGAGTTGGTGTGGGGTTAATGCCAATTATGAGAGGATCATGTTTGTGGTGGGTTTTCATGTTGGTGGTGGTGAGTAATTGACGCGGTGGTGGGTGAATGATGATGATGGGCAGTTGATGCGGTGGTAGGTGGATGATGGTGATGGGTAGTTGATGCGGTGGTATGGATAACGCGTGGTGGGGGATGATGGTGATGAGCAGTTGACGAGGCTGTTGGGTATCTGTGTTGGTGGTGGTGGGTAATTGATGCGGTGGTGGGTGGATGGTGGCGATGGGTGGTTGATGCAGTGGTAGGTGGATGACACGGTGGTGGGGGATAGTGGTGATGGGCAGTTCAAGAGGCTGTTGGATGCTGACATGGTGGTGGCTAGTGAAGGCTATATGGAGTGGTGGAGAATGATGATGATGGGTGGTTGACGAGGTTGGTGGAGGCTGACGTGTGGTTGGTAATGGTGGGCATGTTGGTTACGGTTGGGGATGTCAGTACCATGTTGGTGGTATTGTGGTAGCAGCTTCTTCAAAAGGAAGAGAAATAACAGGCGAGACAAAGGAACGACATTCGTAAATAGTACCTTCTGAGTTGAGGGCAATAAAGTCATTTTCTTAGAACCGGTACATATTTTAAGATTTTATTTGGCCAATGGGCATCGGTGATATTTGTCCAATCAAATCAAGCGCTTGTAATTTCTCCCTAATCTCAAGGATACTGCTGTAATTATCCCTAAACTCTAATTAATAATAAAGTTCAATTATTATTTAATATAAACAACTACAAAAATAAGGTGTCTATAGAGCCCCTCGGTAAGGGAGCTCGGGTGCGAGCGAGCATCATCGGGAAACAACACATTTTTGAAGTGGCATGCAGAAAAGGACACAAGACTCTGGACATATTCGCAAGCCATGACATAAATATGAGGTCGGACCTTTACAAGGCTTCCTACATATCCCTGAAGGAGGAATCAGGCCAGCGTGGTTCGGAAAGAATGGGGATATCACTTAGAACTACAGTAACACCGATTAGTCGTCGAATAATTAGATGAAAATTTGCCTATTGTCATACCACCAAAAGGGTTTTTACTAGTCAACAGACAAAAATTACAAAGCTCATATCTAGATGTCGGAGTCACCGAATCGATTTAAATAGTCATCTAGATGTGCCAAAGAAAAGGAATAATAACTATGTCCATTGTCAAAGCCACCAAATTGATTTGAATGGTTGACGGAAAAAGCCGTTTATCTAGATGCCAAAGCCAAAAAATTGACTTGAATGGTCATATAGATACACAAAAAGAAAATATTGCATGCTGCCAGAGCCACCAAACGATTTCAATGGTCGACATACAATATGGGAGTATTGCTAAATGTCGGAGCCACAAAATTGATTTGAGTGGTCAATTTGGATGGTCGACAGACAAGAAGACAGTGTTGCTAGATGTTGGAGCCACCAAATCAATTTGAGTGGCCGACGGACAAAGTAGAGGCTTGACTAAGTAAAATGGTTGGTTGCTTAGTTAAAACCGGATTTATATCCAAGATTTGGAGCCAACAACACCCTCAAGCAGTTGGCTGGTTAGATATAAGAGTGAAAGCTTCGGAAATATCACTCAAAGCCGGAGCTAATAATGTCTAAGAGCAACTGGTCATTTAGCGCTGAATATATCAATTCACTTGATTTAAAGAAAGTGTTGCTTCTAGCAACAGAGTATGAGATGCTGCACTGGCCTTAAGCCACATAATATCGCTCAATTGAGCAACAAATTGAATAATTGGACCAAAAGATAATCATAGGATAGGGGAGCAAACATGCAAAATCAAGCAGGTAAGCATACAAATACTGGACAAAAATGCCTAGGCGAATCAGCTGGGTATCATGCAAAACACACAAACAGGCAAAACATATAAACCTATGAAAAGAAGGATCACGCAAGCACGCAAAAATACAAGCACATAAGCATACAAAGGCATGCCAAATGAATTTCAAACCAGCACGCATAAATTTCTTTTTTTATTTTAATTTAAAAAATGGCCGGTTGTTTAAAAAAGGGGAAGAGTCAATACAACACGTCGAAAACTGTCCAATTAGTTAGAGAGTCGATCTAGATTGACTAATTGTGACAATTCGATTCTATCTAAATCAACTAACAAAGCTGCACCTCCTGTCATTATTTGTCTGATCTTATAGAAACCTGATCAGTTAGGTTCAAACTTCCCTCACGGCTTTCAAATTTGTCTAATATTGTCCTTTAATACTGTTCCCAACTTATTCTGGTTGCAATCAAGGGCCCACTAGCAGACCCACTTTGTGCGACCCCCCTCCCCTTTCTTGTTTTAGTTTCACTGCTTTTTTTGGTTTGAAAAATACATTTTCACCATTTTCACAACGCTAACAAAAGCACCCACCATTTTCAAAAGGCAACACCGCATTCAGCCTCCACAGCCACAGCGCCACACCTTCGGCCCACTGCCCATCCCCCGGGCGCCGTCTTCGCAACACTCGTTGCCCATCACTCGGGCGCCGACTCCGTGACCCCCAGTTGCACGTCGCTAGGGCGCCGTCTTCACAACACTCGTCGCTCGTCGCCCGGGCGCCGTCTCCGCGACGCCCGTCGCCCGGAGGCCGCCTCCCGCAACCCTCGTTGCCCGTCACCCGGGGGGCTGTCTCCGTGACCCTTGTCCCTCGTCGCCTGGGTGCCATCTCTACGACCCTCGTCACCAACGCCGTGCGCACCTCCTGCAAACCTCGTTGCCAGTAGTCCGGGGGCTATCTCCGCGATCCCAATTGCCCGTCGCCCGGGCGCCATCTCTGCGACCCTCATCGCTCGTCACCCGGGCGCCTTCCGTGACGCCCGTCGCCAGCACCATGCCCACCTTCCGCAACACTCATTGCCCATCGCCTGGGGGCTATCTCCGCGACCCTCATCGCTAGTCACCCGGGCACCGTCTCCGCGACCCACGTCGCCAGCGCCGTGCATACCTTCCATGCGGACCCCCGCCACCAGCGCCGTGCGCACCTTTCGCAACTCTTGTCGCCCGTGTCACTTGCGTTCGCGCGCCGGCTCTACAACTCTCATCGCCCTCACACATTTGTTGCTCGCGTCCGTGCTACAGCTCCGTGCTCCCGTCACCCGCGCTCCTTCGCGACTCTTGTCGCCCGTGTCTGCGTGACAGCCCTGCGACTCTCGTCGCAGGCTGTCCAACTCCGCGACTCTCGTCGCCCGCGTGCCGTCTCCTCGAACCACGTCGCTTGTGCCAACTCATCGCGCTCTCTACAACGCGCGCTCAGTGCCAATGGTCACTTGATGCATTGCCATGACGACATCACTAAGTATTGCTTCGCGACAGTCGTCGCCGCGCCCTGGCGCCATGCTTATGATGCGTGCGCCAGGCACCAAGTATTGCTCTGCGACAGTCGTCGCCGCGCCCTGGCGCCATGCTTATGATGCGTGCCCCAGGCACCAGGTATTGCTCTGTGACAGTCGTCGCCGCGCCCTGGCGCCATGCTTATGATGCGTGCCCCAGGCACCAGGTATTGCTCCGCGACAGTCGTCGCCACGCGCTGGTGCCATGCTTATGATGCGTGCCCCAGGCACCAGGTATTGCTCCGCGACGTTCGTCACCGCGCCCATCCGCCATTCTCATAATGCGTGCCCACGGCACCAACTTTAGCTCCGCGACGTTCGTCGCCGCGCCCGTGCGCCATCTTCATGATACGTGCCCCCGGCACTAACTTTAGCTCCGCGACGTTCGTCGCCGCGCCCATGCGCCATTCTCATCATGCGTGCCCCCGGCACCAACTGTAGCTCCGCGACGTTCGTCGCCGCGCCCGTGCGCCATCTTCATGATACGTGCCCCCGGCACCAAGTATAGCTCCGCGACGTTCGTCGCCGCGCCCGTGCGCTATTCTCATCATGCGTGCCCACGGCACCAACTTTAGCTCCGCGACGTTTGTCGCCGCGCCCGTGCGCCATCTTCATGATACGTGCCCCCGGCACTAACTTTAGCTCCGCGACGTTCGTCGCCGCGCCCATGCGCCATTCTCATCATGCGTGCCCCCGGCACCAACTGTAGCTCCGCGACGTTCGTCGCCGCGCCCGTGCGCCATCTTCATGATACGTGCCCCCGGCACCAAGTATAGCTCCGTGACGTTCGTCGCCGCGCCCGTGCGCTATTCTCATCATGCGTGCCCCCGGCACCAAGTATATGCTCCGCGACCTTCGTCGCCGCACAAAGTATTTCTTCGCGACGTTCGTCGCCGCACCACTTTCATGACATGTGCTCCGGCACTAAGTATTGTCCCCGCGACAATCATCGCCATGTCCATGCACCACGACCATGTTATAAGCCTCCGGGCATAACACCCGTCACCACACCATGCGCCCCCACCATGGGCATGGAAGACCTTCAACCCACTCTCTAGAGTGTGCGGCATTCTGAAGGCTCCGCTCGTAGTGCTCCTGCACGAGGACCCCTCCCTGCGGCATGGGCTGAGCGCCAGCACGGGCTAGTGCCATCGCCGGCACAATCAACTACGGGATGGGCTCACAACCTTGAAGCCATCGCCGGCACAATCAACTGCGGGATGGGCTCACAACCTTGAAGCCATCGCCGGCACAATCAACTGCGGGATGGGCTCACAACCTTGAAGCCATCGCCGGCACAATCAACTACGGGATGGGCTCACAACCTTGAAGCCATCGCCGGCACAATCAAACTACGGGATGGGCTCACAACCTTGAAGCCATCGCCGGCACAATCAACTGCGGGATGGGCTCACAACCTTGAAGCCATCGCCGGCACAATCAAACTACGGGATGGGCTCACAACCTTGAAGCCATCGCCGACACAATCAACTGCGGCATGGGCGTGCCAGCACGAGCTAGCGCCATTGCCGGCTCAATCAAACTACGGGATGGGCTCACAACCTTGAAGCCATCGCCGACTCAATCAAACTGCTACATGGGCTTAGCGTCACCGCCGGCTCCATCACCAGGGACCCTGGCCCCCGCAGCAAGAGGGGCTGTAACCACATCGTTTATGCATGCGACGCCCGCTCGGGTTGCCCCTCCGTGCCTGCCACACACAGGGGGCTTATGTTCATACCTTATTCTGGTCGCACCCCAAGACCCGCCAAGGGACCCACTTTGCACGACACATCACCCAGTCAGCGGTCAACTTTTCAACGCTCGAGGGCCGGTCAAAGCGACGCATGCTCAAGTCACGTGAACCATTCGTGAAGCGACTTCGGCGTGCCTTCCACCCCAAGGGGTCGGCCACCCTCGGGGGGTCGGCCACCCCAAGGGGTCGGCCACCCTCGGGGTCGGCCACCCTCGGGGGGTCCCTCCCTTGGGGGTCGGCCACCCCAAGGGGTCGGCCACCCAAAGGGGTCGGCCACCCTCGGGGGTCGGCCTCCCTCTAGGCTCGGCCTCCCCCAAGCGTCGGCCTCCCTTAGGGGTCGGCCACCCCATGGGGGTCGGCCACCTGCCTTGAACACCGACGCCGTCACCTTTGACCCCACCCCATTGTCACGACGACCGTCGCTCGCGGCCGCACTCCGCCATAGTCGCGACAACCGTCGCTCTCGGCCGTGCCCCTGCGTCGCGATGACCGTCGCCCGTAGTCTCGATGACCGTCACTTGTGGCCGCTCTGTCGCCATGACAACCGTCGCTCACGGTCGCGCGCCATCCACGCAACGACCCTTGTCGCTCGGAGATCACTCTGCGACCCTCGTCGCCCGCACTCAACCGCGCCCCATGCGCTGCAATCATGTTATATGCTCACGGGATAGGCTACTCCTCCAGGACACTATCTCCGCCAGGGTGCCTGCGTGACTAGCCTACGTGCTCTGGCACTGGGGGCTCGCGTCGGCACCCCTAAGGACTATGACCCCCGGGTCACTCGGAGACGGGAGCAGGTCTTCGGAAGGGCATCTTGCCTAGTCCACCTGGCAGCTGGGCGTCGGGTCTTCCCCGCCGCTGCCAGACCTGTGGGATTCAGTAAGGGCTTGGACTGGAGGCTGGGACAACGGGCTACTCTGACCATGCTACCGCGGCATGATCAGTCTCCTCAGACAGGCAGAGAGATGTTGCAAGGGCAGGGCAGCACGAACTTAGGAACCGGCAGTCCAACGAAGGGTCAGTGCATTGGCCCCCTGGTGACGTGTCGTTCCCAGGGGGCGACACATGTCAACTTATGACACATGCACATTTTTGCCTATAAATAGTGGACTTTGGAGCTTTTTCAAGGATCTTTTTCTCATTTTGGACTTTTCACTTTCTCTCTCTAAAAGGAACATTCTCTCTGGAATTCTAGTGAGAGAAATATACTTGAACTCCCGTCTACGGACCCTGGACGCCATACCCTCATCACAGACTGTAGACTGTCGGTCCTGTTCATCGTCACCCTGCCTGCGCAGCACTGCCAGCCCTCACGACCTGTCTGGGGAGCCTTGTCCTCGGCCCTTGCGCCGTCCTTGCTGTCTCCCACGTTGCCTACCTGGAAGCCAACTCAGACCGCATCCTTTGTGGCACCTCCACGTATCATCGAACCATTTTCGGCATCATCAAATACCAAATCTCCTTCTTTCAAGCCATGAACTTTCATTCGCTTATTAAACAGTTGGGCAATCCGCTTTTGGTAACCGTGAATGTGGTAGAGGGCTTTTAACCTTTTTCTCATCTGTTAATGCTAGCTCTTCCAAGCGTGGTCGTACGTAATCTTCCTCGGCTACCTGATTCTCCAACAGCACCCTAAGAGATGTTACTTCCAATTCCACTGGGAGGACCGCTTCCATGCCACAAACTAAGGAATACAGGATAACCCTTATTGATGCTCTCATCGATGTCCTGTAGCCCCAGAAAGCTAGGGAAGCTTATCAGGCTAACTTCGATAGGAATCCATCATTTTACTTAGCATATTGTTAATGTTCTTATTGGCGGCTTTTACGGCTCCATTGGTCTGTGGATTGTAAGGGCCGAAGGGTTGTCAGATTATACCATATTCTTCTGTTAAACTTATGACTTATCCTTTGAAACGCAAACCATTTTCAAAAATCAACTCCTGAGGAACTCATGCAGATAAATAATGTTGGTTCGAATGAACAAAGCCACTTTCTTGGCATTGAGCATGGCAGATGATGCAGCCTCTACCGACTTTGTGAACTAATCTATGGTCATAAGTATGAACTCGTGTCCATAAGAAGCTTTCGGACTGATCTACCTTATGGCATCTATTCCCCAAACTGAGAAATGCCAAGCAGATGTCATATTATATGACTCCCGAAGAGGGAGCTGTTGCGAATAGGCGTACACTTGACATTTATGGAACCTTCTCACATATGCAATATAATATTGCTCCATCGTACTCCAATAGTATTCTGTTGAAATACTTTCTATGCTAACATATGGTGGGTTCATGTGTGGTCCACAGTCACCTGAATGTATATCTTCCATAATCTAATGGCCTTGTCTCTTTGAGACGCACATCAAATGTTCTCCATTGTAATGCCTCTTATACAAGTTTTGGTCAGACACGATAAACTGCACTGCCCATTTCCTCAAAGATATACGGTCTTTCATAGAAGCTTTTATAAGGTTCTGGATATCCATGTACCATGGTTCTGCTATCTCAATTTCCTCTATGGGTGCGATCATGAAGCAATAAGTTGGCCAATCCTTCTTCTGAATTACAAACGGCTCTATTTCTTATCCTTTTGGTATTTCCACCATCAATGCTAGTGTTGCTATAGCATCAATTACATTGTTCTTGAGAATCGGAGTAAATAATGGAACTATACATCCTTGAAGTGGTTCACAATCTTTTCTAAATGGGCATGGTATGCTTGGAGATGTTATTCTCTAATCCTCCATATCTTGTGTATCTGATATAGATGATCAAGGTTGAGTCAGAGTATACTGTAATTTCTCGAGACGAAGAGCCATCTTCAAGCCGATGATGCGTACTTCGTATTCAACGGTGTTGTTGGTACCATCAAAATTCAACTTAAGATTAGTAATATTCTTACTCCGAACCCTTTACTCTTAGCTACACTTGGAAAATATAACTGTCACTTGGTCTCTAATTACATGATACAAACTTCCTTGTTCGGGAATTCGCCTCCCATCCCCTAATATCCTTTGTTGGAAAATCTTGTACGGCCTTTCCTTTTATGGACTTTTGGGTGACGTAGGTGATGCCAAACTCGAAAAGCAACCAGAGCCACTTTGCTATGTGGTTTGATAAGATTGGCTTCTCAAAGAGATATTTCATCGAATCTATCATGGCCAACAATCTGTTGGGGTAAGCAAAAACATAATGTCATAACCTTTGCGTAACCCAGACTAATGATATGCATGTCTTCTCCAAAGCCGAGTAATTCATCTTTCCTTAGGTTAACTCTCTCACTCTATCTCTATCTCTATCTCTATCTCTATCTATCTATCTATCTCTCTCTCTCTCTCTCTCTCTCTCTCCACTAATCAATTCTCCAAATGTTGAGCCAACATCGCTTCAGTTATGGTATTAGCCACGGTTACGTATAACAATAAGGGGTCAGGGGCGGACCTAAGTGGTGACAAGGGGGGCTGAAGCCCCCCCTGAACTTTTGAAAAAGTTTCTTATGGAGGTGGTTCTGCTGCTTTGGAGGTACAAACTTCTGTGGAGTTGGTCAAAAGACTATTAAAGTCACGAAGACATTCAGAGCTGCACCAATCCTTGGAATTGCAAGTAGAAGATGCTTGCTAGTGACGCAAAAAGGCCTTCATAAGATAGAAAGACTAATTTTGTTGCTAAGAAGACTACTTGTGTATTGCTGAGGGGATCTTCCAGTGGATACATACCTCTATGCTAGGTAGCCTCGCAGTATTTCTATATAGGTTGAACATGGTGCTTCTTCCCATCTCACGCACGACCATTGTTTATTTCACTCAAGCTTAGAATAATAGTCCACTTGACACTGTATATAGGAGACCTACTTGTTGTTTGGAGAAGGGCAATGTTAGGTTGGTCTGGAACTGACGTTCCCGTATTTCTTAGAGCTGTAGTTAAAAGTGGCAAGTGGTGGAAGCTGGATTGTTGAAGCATTTGTTGTAGTGGGAGCTACAGATGCAGTCGGTGGCTAGTTTTTTGAACTTCTTACATGAGTTCATATCTGTGGAAGATGTGAAATAATTTACGTTAAATCTTGCATTTGGCTTTCTTGAAGGGAGGAGAGTTGGTCCCAAGGAAGGTATTCGGCGAGCAAAGGCTCTTCCCATGGTTATTTAGTTCTAACGTGGATGGCAACTTAGGAGCAATCGTTATGCTGGTTAATGTAACAGATGTAAAGGAAGTTATTGTTATCCATTCCTGGAAGTGGAAGAAGATAAGAGAGTTGGTAAGTCATCTACTTTTCCGTTGTGAAGTGGGCTATGGTTATAGTGCTCGGTTTATTCTGAATTTCACCAGGGGCTGTGGTAACTTTATTGGGTATGTTTCCCCTTACCTGTTTGCATCTAAAACGTGACCTTAGCGTCTTACTTGAATCTTGTGCAATGTTTAGTTGGGAATTTGATTTGAAGCTGCGCTATATGCTGATTATCTAGCTTGCTAGTTGGGTTATCAATTTAAGTGGTTAATTACGCACTCTAATGTGCAACAACTGATGCATAATGTACAACTTGATTGCCCCAAGAGTGACAGACAAAGGATGATGAGGTGGTGGACAAGTAGTTGTTGTTAGAATCCCAAGTTCGCTGGGCATACTTAGATGATTATATATGTTAATTTTAGTTTAATATTTTAATTTTAGTTTAATTTCAGTGATTATATATGTTAATTTTAGTTTAATATCAGTGATTATATAGAGATTTAGAATATATGTTTGATTAATTTAATTTCAGTGATTATATAGAAAATTTTTAATATTATTTTACTTTAATTTTTTTTTTTGGTGAATTCGATATAATTTTTGCACCCCCTGAAAAAATTTCCTAATTCCGCCCCTGTAAGGGGTTACTAAGTACCAGAGGGCTCGAGACTTGGGTTTGCAGAGGTAACAACTTGAACATGGGCTCACAAATATGGTTAAGTAAGATATAAATCGGCTGATGTATTGGATCGTTCCCAAGAATCCTCAGATTTCTTTCTCGTTCCTACATGGGGGCATCTATATGGCCTTGATTTTAGCCAAGGTCGACCTCTACGCCCTGCTTCCTGACCACAAATCCTAGTAGGTTTCCGGCTGTAATCCCCAACACACACTTCCTCGGGTTGAGCCTCACATTATTCTACCTTAATCTATCAAAGTACTTCCTCAGAACTGAACAGTGATTTACACACTTCTTAGACTTAATGATCATATCATCTACGTATACTTCTACCTTTTTATGAATCATATCTTGGAAGAGGGTGGCCACTTGACATGTAGCCCTAGCATTTTTCAATCTGAAAAGCATCATTGTGTAACAAAAATGTCCCTATGGGGTGGTGAAGGTTGTTTTCTCCCTGTCTTTGAGAGCCGTCCTTATTTGACTGTATCCCGTGAAGCAATCCACAAAGGAAACCAACTTGTTCTTTAAGGTGTTGCCTAAAATTATGTCTATAATAGGCAAGGGAAATCATTTTTTAATGGAAGCTCGGTTAAGGTCTCGGTAGTCAACAAAAATCAAAACTTGGCCAATCATTTTAGGGACAGGTACTATTCGCCCACAAGTTAAGATATTTGATAACTCTGATGTATCCTATGTGAAGGAGTTTCAAACTTTGTCCTTGACCTTAAGAGACCACTCAAGCCTCAGCTTACTGAGCTTCTCTTTGACTGGTTTGACGTTAGGCATCGTACGTAGGTGGTGTTCAACAATTGACGGGTCAATACCAGGCCTATCAGTATATGACCAAGCAAATACGTCTATGAATTATTTTAGTCATGCATTCACCTCTTCTTTTTTCATCAAGGCCAGTCCCTATTTTAATATCTTTCACATTTTTCGGGCATGCCTATGTTGACTTAATTTGTTTATTCTACCACGGGCTTGACTCCATTAGACTATCGATTTTCTATTTCTTTCATCATTTCTTTCAAGTATTTTTTTTCTTTCTTTTGTATATTAGTCGTGACTCGTCATTAACCGTGTTGCTTAATGAATCAGCAACAAAAGAGTAATTGAAACAAATTGTCACATTATCAATTAAAAAGTCAAAGAGAACACAGTAGGTAAGCGAATTAAGATTATGTGAAGAGACGTAAGCATCTAGGTCTTTTTGTTCCGGAATGTCTCAGCATCAGGACGATCCTTGGTGATCTCTCCCACAGCCAGCGGTCCGCACTCGATTTTCCAATTATGCATGCCATTCTGTGCTGAAGTGATCAAGCTTTTTGGGCCAATAATCTAGTAATCCATCTCAAAAATAAGCATAAGGATGTGCATATCATTAAAAGGTATCTTCCAGCTCCATAAAGTCCCGCTTAATCAAAGGTATCTTCCTTGCTTGGTATAGTCAGCCTTGGCACAGTTCCTCATCCTCCACCCAGTAACAGTCATAAAAGATCTCTCATCTGTTGATCAGCGTCCCCGTCTCTTTGTTATAGACCGGCTCCGGGAATCGGTAATAAGGTCTGTCTCCTTCTTCAACAAAGTACCCGATTATTGTAGGGCGTTAGACATGGTGTAAGAGTCTATGAGCCATCCACCCTTTCAGGCTTTCTTGGCCTGAGCTATTTTCTTTATAGCTTATTTGTTTTCTTTCTATGGCAGTTTTGGCCCAAACCCTTTTTAGGGAAATAATATAGGCTTTTCATCGTGGGAAGCATTGTATTGTTACTATGGGGCTCAAAGGTGAGAAATTTTTCATCGAGACAAACTTCCTCGAACTCCAAACACTGAACTGGGCCGTTGATCTTGAACCCGCTAAGAAGCAGGTCTAATAAATCATGTGGAATCACAACATTATCCTTGCCATTCCTTACCTGTCCAATCTGGGTAACTATGAGTCTCCCATAATCGTGAAAATGGCTTTATCCATAACAAAGTTGATTTTTTTATGCAGTGTAGAAGGGATTTTTCTGACTGAATGTATCCATCCCCCAAAAGAAGATTGAATAGAACGGGTATGTCTAACACTTGAAACTCCACTTAAAAATTGGTAGTTCCAATGGCCATAGGGAGTTTGACTATGCCAATAACTTTTCTTTTGGTATTATCATAGGCTCGAACAGCTTGGTTAGAAGGGGTAAATTATGAGGGATCTATATCAAGGGCTTGGACGGTACGTAAGAGGCAGACATTTAGGATATAACTATTATCTATTAGGATTAGGGAAACCCTCTTATTAAGAGTTAGCATGGTGATGGAACGGGTCGTTGTGGCCTGGTCTTGACTTAGGCAAATTAGATTTAGAGAACGTAAGGACATTCCTATAATGAATAGCCCTTAATACTTGGTATAGGTCTTCTAGTTATGTCTGTATGAGTATCTTGGCTTTACTGAGTAGTTTGATTAAAGCTTGTCTATGAGAGTAAGAAGCATATAGCAATCCCCAGATGGAGATGTTAGCTTAGGTATTCTTCAGTTGTCTCAATTCCCAGAAGCAGGCAGCTTGGGCATACTACCCAAGTTCAGCCACAGCAATAAGAAAAAAAAAATCCTTTGAACCCCGAAAAAAAAAACTTTTCAAAACAAGAAAAGAAGAGTATCTTTCCAACAAATTTCATCTTGAACAACGTTATGACCTGATTATTTAAGATTACATAGGCAGCTTAAGGCATATTCCTAAGTTCAGTCATACCAGCAAAAGAAATCTTCCAGAAAAAAAAAAAAGAAATTAGATCAGGGCATATTCTCAAGTTCAGTCATAAATTGGAAAAAAAAATATCTCTTAAAAAATATGAAATTTTTTTTCCTGAAATACATGATAACTTGATCATTTATGGGTACGTAAACAGCTTGGGACGTATTCCAAACCCACAACCAAAAAAAAAATCCTTTAAAAATGAAACTGTAGGCAACTTGGGACATAATTCTAAGTTTGGTCATATAAACAATAGAGATCTAAAAAGACGTTTTATCAAAGAAGTTTTCAAGTTGAGATACATGATGACTTGATCTTTTAGGTTACGTTCCGAATAACTAAGGCAACTTGACGAGTACTTTAGAGGCTTTTTTCCCAAGGATGGCAGCAAAGAAAAGCCAAATGGACAAGTGCAGAGTTTCATGATCCAATTTCAAAATGGCTTGTTGCTTGAAACTTCTAGAGCACAGAAAGAACTGCAAAAGCTTGGTTGCCGAATCAGACGTGATCTAATCTTTTCACAAATTTTAAAAGTCAAAATCACGGGGGGGGCATTTGTTGGCATAGAATTTTTTTAAAAAAAAAAGATAAATTAATATGAAAGTATATTTGGTTGACAATTAAAGCCAAAATTTTTGTTGAGAGATCCACCAAAAATGAAGCCCAAATGTTTTAAAGGTCCATTAGCCTTGCAATGGGCTAGCACATATGGGATGAAATATGAGACTTTTGAAGATACTGTATTGCACAATAACTAAATGGATAAATATTCATCAGTTTTATGAGGCTCAACTGCCCAAGATTTATCACGTGTTATCCTCATTATCTATGACGAGCCACCATAGCACAAGCGATGCATGTGCAAAAAAAAGGTTAATAATTAAAATTTTGTTAAGATTATCAGGCATCACATATAAGTGTTGATTATCACATTCGGCAATAGATTTTAAAGTACAAAAACCAAACATGTCCTTAAGGTAGTTCTTTTGTACTACTTAAGTTTTTATTTTGTGTCATTTATCACCAAAAAAAATAGGCTGCCAAGTGTTAACATTCTAGATAAGTAGTTATATAATACAAAAAGGGGTGTTACACCAAAAAGCTCATTCTCTTTATGTTATAGTATAGAGTGTCGTCTAATACTTGAAGGCTGGAGCTGGTTATAGCACGAGGGAGCATGGTAGAGAGAAGGGCGGGGAAATTAGAGAAAATACGGCGAAAAGAGAGAGCCTCTCCAGGCAGAAACGAAAAGGAAGAGAAGAAGAAAGACAAGAAACAGGAAAGGGAAGAAGTGAGAAGAAAAACTTTCTTCTTCATGAAAGACAAATCCCAAAAACGAGGGGCAGAAAGGAACTAATGGAGCCAAGGTGAACCCTACCTTTTTTTTTTTTTCTCTCCTTCAATATTTTTTATGTAATATCAATTTCATTTTATGATGTTTTGATTAAGCACCTCATCAATACAGTGCAAGAAAAAAAAAGTAAAAGCTATTCTATTCGTATTATTGTTTCATTTGTGTTTTTTTAATCTAGCTAAGTTTAAATAAAAGTATTGTCCCTCACTTTCAATAATAACCTCATTATCAAAAGTAACGGGAAAATTTGCCATGCAACGTTCATTGCTTCTTTCAAAGTCAATACCCTAGGCCCATAATTTTGGTGTCAACCATAGTTATCAATACCGTACCGGTACCGGCCGTACTGGCCGGTACGTACCATTTTTTGCTTGTACTGGTACGATATCCCTTACATTTTGTACCAGTCGAAATACCGCTCTGTACCGGTTGTATGGGCCAGTACAGGTAACACTGGCCGAAAACTACGTACTGGCCGAGATGTTGTGTTTTGTACCGATTCCTTAAAAAATATAAAAGTAACAAATTTTGTTAGAAATTTTATAAATTGACGATACAAAGATTAAATAGAAAAGCACTCCAACTTCTATTGTACCAATCAAAGCTTTTATAGCCTCTTACTCATAATTTTTATTACAATTTGTAAAAAATTTCCTGATAAGTTAAGTTATCAATCTTCACTTAGCTTTGATTTACTTCATACCTTTAAGTTTTTATCATATTCTTTCATCTATATGATATGATGCTTTACACATATGCACGCTCACGCACACGCGCACACACAAAAACAGCTTATTCTTGAACCTAAAGGCGTTATTATTGAACAAAAAACTTATTTTTACATAAATATTTGAGAATGAGATCGTTGAAAGGGGGGATAATCTTAGAGGAGGTAATTCAATTGAATAAGCTATTTGTTTCTAATGTCACTGTTTGTGTGAATATTACAAATATAAACTATTGATGAAAAGTTTGAGGCGGTACCGAGACGGTACCGGTACGTACCATTTCACGGAAAAAACAGTATGCACTCCGGTACGGTATTCATAACTATGGTGTCAACAGTAAACTCTAAGAATGGCATGATTATTTGCTCTACTACTGGCGACCCTTTCTTGTTAGTTAAACCTAAAATTGAGTAGTTGCAAAGTAGATTGTACAATATGCAATACCTTTTTTTCTTACTCCTCCAGTCCCACAAAAATTGTTCATTTTTAAATTAAGAAAGATTATGTAGGTACTTTTTATATATTTACTCTTTTTACACTTTTTTTTTATTTTATTTCTCTCTTCACATTTAAATCTTCGTCAACTCATTTTCTCTCTCTTGGCTCAGTTTCTTGCACTTTTTATTCATTTCTCTCTCCACATTTAATACTCAACTACCTCATTTTCTCTCTTCTGACCTACTTTCTTTCACTTCTCTCACTAAAAGGTAGAATGGAAAATACACAATATAATACTTAAATCCCTAATTTGCGTAAGAAAAAAAAGTTGATCAAATTATTTGGGACGGATGGAGTTTTAAGTTTTTATTTTGTGTCATTCATAAAAAAAAATATTTAAAAAGCTATATGATACAAAGTGTCAACATTCTAAATAGATAGTTGTGTAACATAAAAATAGGTGTTACACCAAAAAGTCCATTCTCTTTATGTTATAGTATAGAATGTCGTCCAACTCTTGAAGGCTGGAGCTGGTCGTAGAACGGGGGAGCATGGTAGAGAGAATGGCGGAAATTAGAGAAAATTCGGCGCAAAGAAAGAGAGACACTCTCTAGGCATAAACAAAAGGAAGAGAAGAAGAGAAGAGAAGAGAAGAAACGGGAAAGGGAGAAGAAAATGTTTCTCCTTCATGAAAGACAAATCCCAAAAAGAAAGGGAAAAAAGGATGGGGTAGAAGGGAAGAAATGGAGCCAAGGTGAACCTTACCTTTTCTGTCTCTCCTTTAATATTTTTGTTGTAATATCAATTTCATTTTATGATTTCTTAATTAAGGAGCTCATCAATCAAATGCAAGAAAAAAAAAGTAAAAGCTATTATATGCATATTATTATTATTATTTCATTTGTGTTTCTTTAATCTAGCTAAGTTTAAATAAAAGTGTTATCCCTCACGTTGAAATAATAACCTCATTATCAAAAGTAACAGGAAATGCAACGTCCGTTGCTTCTTTCAAAATCAATACACTAGGCCCAGAATTTTAGCATCGACAGTAAGCTCTAAGAAAGGCATGATTATTTGCTCTCTGGCTGGCAACCCTTTCTTGTTCGTTAAATCTAAAATTGAGTAGTTGCAAGTACATTATTCGAGAAAGCCTCACTTCCCAATAACCACGCCATCGACCCTTTTGAGGCTTTTTATCAGACAAAAATCAATGATTTCAACAAGAATCTTAACAACCGCAATGCCATATTAAAGGCAGAGAAACAACGAGGAAGAAAGTCGGGCCATCAATATAAATCAGTCTAGTGCCACCACTGATGGAAGATAAACCATTCTGAAGAGACCAACAAGGGAACATGGACTTGATGTGTTTCAAGGAATTACAACTAACTATAAGCAACCTTAAGAAAGGTTCACATATTACCAAGCATGTTTCTTGTATATTTACTGTATGATGCGAGCATAATGACTGTGTGATAGTTACATCCTTGATGGCAGGCAGAATTTATGTAAACGTGTATACAGAAGTTGAGTTGTATCAAAGCAATGAACAATCAACAAAACTAGGCAAAATGTTGCTCTAGATCCATACATTAATGCAAGCACAACAATACGTAAGACCATAATAAGTAGGAAGATACATGTTCATGGATGTACAATTACAAGCATAGGTTCTAATCGAGATTGTCATGTGTTAACAAACCCTACCCTAGAAGGTGGAGTTGTAATCCGAGGAAAAAGAAAAAAAGGGACGTCGCTTATGAGTTAGTATGCCTAGAATAGTCAGAATGGTGACATCAAATAGGAGCGCCAAGTTTAGCTAGCACGGTGTTTCCTTTGCGCTTTTGGTTTTGAACATGTTTTTCACGAGATTATTTTGTTGCAAAGGCCAATGTATCAAGTTGGCAGCATGTGTAGGGTACAGACCAGTGTTATTAAAAGCGCGCCTAGGCGCAGGTGCAGCAAGGCTCACATAGAGCGCCTCGCCTAGGCCTAGGCGCAGCACGTTCAAGGAGGCGCGCGCCTCGTGCGCCCAGGCGCCAAGGCGCTAGGCGCGCAGCGGGGGTGGAGGCGCCAAGCTAGGCGCCAGACTTTGTAGCCGTTGGATTTTGTTCACATGGGTGGTGGGCCGTCGATTTTCTTTTTCCTGTTTGTCTTTACCAAGTCAAGACCCCCTTCTGATTCACGCCCAAGCTCTCTGTCTCTCTCGCGGTCTCTCACCTCGCGTCGCGACCCAAGAATCAAAGACCCAAATCAGTTCTTCGCCATCGGCCGTCGCACTCCTGTCTCTGCTTGCCGGCGCATCTCTCTTTTCCTCCGGCGTCTGCGCTCCAGTCGCTGGCCTGCAGCGCCTGCTTCAGCCGCCTGCTGCGCTGCTCTTCAGTCGCCGGCACATCTCTCCTTTCCTCCGGCGTCTGCGCTCCAGTCGCTGGCCTGCAGCGCCTGCTGCCCTGCTCTTCAGTGCCCCTTCAAAAAAGTTTGGAACTTTGGTTGCTGACTTGTTAGGTAACCAGTTGGGTTTTCAAACTTGATGTTAGCTTTGAATTTTTTTTCATTTAGCACAAAAAGATTTTTGGCTGCCATTTGAACAGCAGAATTGTTTCTTGCTGATTAATATCGATAAATACTTGATAAATGTGGTTTGTAATATGAGCAGTTATGCTTGAAAAGTAGCTTTAGGAAATGTATTTTGAGAGGTGTTTGTGAAAGCAATTGATTGTACGTAACAACAATTGAGTGTCAATTGCAGCAAATTTTTTCCTCTTTTAGTTTACGAAATTGACTATGTAGACGGTTGTTTGATTCCATTTGAAGAAAGTGTTGCTGCCTTGGCTCTTAGCGATGATGAGGATGGTGGTGTTATGTTCACTTAGTGTTTGGTGATTTGTTATTTGTCAGCGGATTTAAAACTTCTCTTATGTTGGAAACTTGTCAAATTATTGCGTGATGGAACTTGAAACTTTTTCTAATGTTTGGAAGTTTGTTAATTGTCTTGTTCTTATTTTTTTTTTACATAATTTATTGTTTTAGTGTATTATTATTTATTTATTTTTTTTATTTAATTTAATATTGCGCCTCGCTTCGAAAAGGCGCGCGCCTGCGCCTTGCGCCTAGGCTTCGGGGACCTTTTGCGCCTTAGGTGCGCCTGCGCCTTTAATAACACTGGTACAGACACACACACGCGCGCCTAGGGAAAAAGAAGAGGATAGACAAAATTTTTGGAGATTATTATTTACAATTTTAACCTTTTTATTTATTTGTTCGGAGAATTCCTAAAGAACCTTTGCTGACCTCCAACCTCTGGATACGTAAGATACAACTAACAAGGCGTTCAGGCCCAAGTGACATGCGATGGTTTTCGGCCGAGACGTTAAGGAGGTGCTTAAGAGAGGGAAGGCCGTTCCCTTTGTATAGCCCAAAAGTGATTCCAATGAACCAAAAAGAAGAAGACATGCCTTACTTCCCAGTACCTAGTAATCGTGGCTCACTCTTTATGTCACAATTTAGTTGGTAGAAATGGATCATTGTACAGTCAATGCCACATCTTCATCACACATACAAACCATATACACTACTCCTTGAGCTAAGTATGTGCACGTCTTTAAACACACAATTAAGCATATACAAATATGTTTCAAGATGTCTCCTTCCTATCATCATATAGAACTATAGAAGTACCCATAGATTGATTACACATTCTTTCTTGCTAAGAACGAGGAAACAAACCCACAAACTCCACTTTAGCAAAGTCCCACCTTATGAAGCATAATCACTCTGAAATAAGCAGGGGAAAAAAAAAGAAAGGAAGAGTACTCATCAGAAACATCCACACACCACCAAAAAGGGTGGAGGTCTGGAATAGAAAGTAAAAGGCGGCCATAGAATTGCAGACTTTTGGGGTGAGGGATTACCATATATAGCTGCAGCCCGGAGCAGAAGTGGATTCTTGAAGGTTGGGCTGTGTCGGCTGGAGGCGGTAGGGGTAGAGGTGAAGGGGAAGAGTTGCAAGTTGAAGTACACCACTTGGCTGCTCTTCTCCATGGAAGGGGAACTGCTCCAGTACTGGCTGGGGTGGTGGTAGCGGCGGCTGGAGTTCGACTAGCTTCAGTTCGGTCATTGCCTGCTGTTGTTGGTGCTGCAATTCTGCCTGTTGCTTTTGTTCATGGTTACTCATCAACTAATCCAACATTAGAACTTGTAGTTAATGACCAATTCAAACCTCCATTGTTTACTTCAACGACAGTTATTTCAGAAATTTCCTTCTAGCTAGCATGCCATGCAGATAAATATAAGAACATGCATGAAAACAAAAAATACAAGGGCGGCAGTGCTGCGGGAAAAAATCTCTTTATGGGAAATACATTATTACATGTAACCAAATATGACGTCAAATTAACAAATGATAAAGCATGAAATCAAGACGAGATACGTGATTTGGCTGTGCGTACATGCAAGGAAGGACAGAGAATATAGCAAAAATTGGCTATACAAAAAAGGACATAAAACCCCTTTCTGAGCGGTTCCTAGTACAGCCGCAGTATTACCAGAGGAAATACTAAAGCGACAAAGTCCGCTCGCTCCTATACGTTCGATACTACAGTTTCCTCCGCTGAAGCTCAAAAGTTCTCCCATCGTACACAAACTTGCACTGGACGGAGCACAATAAAGGCATCATACCACAACTTTTCGAAACAATCTTACTGGAGTTCTAGGCCCCGTTTAGAGACCATTCTTGGTTTTCTTGGTTCTTTTTTCAGAGATTTATGCTTTTTTTGGCATGTTAGTCTGATACTAATTTTTCAGTTTCCCAAAATAACTGTTGATCAAGGAAAAAAAAAGTTTTGGACTTCCGCAGAACAACAAGTTTTGGCCTTGAGCATAAATGAGAACGAATTATTAGATGTAATTCTACAACGGGCCATAGAAACTGAAGGAAGAAACACGAATAGAACTGAAAACAATGCATAGAAAAGGGATATACATTTCAAAATAAGATTGTGAAAAAGTTTGCTAAAGTTGTATTTTAACGCTAAGGTAGCTTTTGAAAACCATTCGGTTTTCTGTGTTTTCTCCAATTTTGTAAACCGGAGAAAAAAACGTTTGGCGAACAGTTTTTATTTTTATTTTGAGACCACTACCGCCACAGCAACCATCATAAAAGAAAAAATTAAAAATAAAAACTGTATAATTAAAAACCCATTTGTTTTTATAAAAAATAAAAACTAAACTAGCTTTTGTTTTTTTTGAAAATAAAAAATTAAAATGAAAGTGATTTTAAACAGACCCTAAGTTGATCAAAAATAATGTTCCTCGTATACTCACCCAGTGACACATCTCTTCATTTTCTTTCTCCAACAGTTTCTCCTGAAACAATCAAATAGCAGGTCAAATTCAAGAGGGGGGGGGGGGGGGGGGGGGGAGAGAGAGAGAGTGTCAGTATTCCGAAATTACCGTCCTCTGTAGATTGTCCAGCTGCTGCTGCAGTAGTTGATACTGTATGAACATCAATAAACCATATTAACAATCTGCAAACTCAAGCATGATGATTCTATAAGAATAATTAAATTTCAGCCAAAATTGATTGAGGAAAACAAAGAAAACTAATTCTGGAAGGTATAATTAATTCTACTTATAGCTTAGACTGTTGAAATATATTTTAAGAATGGCGGAGGAGAAGGGGTTGAAAAGTAGAAATTACCTTTCTAGCTCGGACCTTGTTAACCGAGCGTTCTAGCTGTTGCTCAAGTTGATCCAATTCCTCCAGGTGCACAGTACTTAAGTCATCACCCTTGTAGCGTTGGAGACTCAATTGAAGGTTTAGCGTTTCCTTCTTCATCCGCGTCAACTCATTGTGCACTTGTTCCTGCAAAATTCATTTGCAAAGAACATATATATAAAAGATGAATATTAAGATTCAAACCATATAATAACCTAATTTTTACAGTACTACTGATGGGTGTCCATATATGTACCCGATTATCATGCTGGGGGATACAAGCTCCTGTAGTCTTCAGGTACCTTTCAACGATTTGCCCCATGCTGTTGGAATTACAATCGAAACATTTCTCAATAAGTAAATTGATGAAACTTAAACTGGTATCTCTGGAGGGGATTGATAGGGTTGAGCATTTTTCTTAATGAATCTCTTGATTGTTTTCCTGCTAATACGTATTGATGACCCCGTTACAAAACAACCAAGTTGATGTTTGCATAACCTAGTGGTACCGTTCTTACAGATTCAAGGATCAGTGATACTTATAACTTGGCTCATATAAAGAGCCAGAATGAGTTCCATTACACATCTGCAACGTTAGTCCTTTGTTACAGAAAAGCAGTCACAAGAATCAAAAGATTAGTATGTCTTCAAAAATAATTAAGCAATGCATTACTTCTTAAAAATTAGAGAAAGTTGCATACAAGACAGAGAATCATATGCAAAAGGAAAAAAGGTTTTGAAACCCTAATAGAGAAAAAGTATGAAGCATCAAGTCAAGGCACTTCAGTAATTAGCCAACTGAAACCGTGGCCACTGGCGCACCGGTTAAGGGAGAATACTGATCAAGACAGAGAAAGAGAGTTAATTTCTGTACCTGAGAGAAGGAGTGCAGTACTCAAAAAGCTTGCCCTTGTTTGAGAAGACAATGAGGCCAATTTGTGCATCACAGAGAACAGAAAGCTCATGAGTCTTCTTAAAAAGTCCATTTCTGCGCTTGGAAAATGTGACTTGCCTGCTTGTATTGTTTTCAATTCTCTTCACCTCTATCTTCCCCCTTCCCATTTTTATCATCCAACACACCCTTTTTCCAATTTAGCCCAGATTTCTGCTTTAGCCAAACAAACCAAAAGAACAATTAAGGATAAACACTAGAAGAATGTACTGCATATAGGGTTATAATCTTTTGGACAAAAAAAATCCAAAAAACATATCCTAATGAGGAATAAATTAAAGATCTCGTTTAACTGAAGGAATAACTGAGATATAATGTGTTCAGAAGTGGAATACTTTGGTTTTTAGTAGATAATAACAAGCCTCCAAGTAAGAACTTACTGAAATCTGCCAATAAATCTTAAACAGGAGATGGAATGAAGAAGAGGGAAGTATATATGTGTACATATAAACAAAGGAAGACTCGAGCTTCAAACTTGGTTTACCTAGTGCTTCTGTGCTTTCTGCTTGTTGAATTGAGGGTTTGTTAGAAGCTTGTATGATAAACTCATCTTCTGTGCATTAATATAGACCCCCTCAACTTTCTTTGAAGGCCCCTCTTTTTTGGCAAAATTACCACAATTATGGGGAGCGAGGGAGGGAGGGGGGGGGGGGGGGGGAGAGGGATCATGTGTCCTTGTACCCATGGGTATACATACATGTTCACATTCTTAATATATGCATGCTCTACATACGTATATTTTCTTTTTCTTTTTTTGGTTACAAAAGATGTTTTCTCTACACATGAACTCATTCGTCAACTGGGCATGATTCTACGCAACACCACTTGTACCGATTGTAAACATGCTTTTAACCATGGCAAGCATCATATTTCCATTTTCTATGAGCAAAATATTGCATACAATCACATATGATCAAGTCCATGAGTTGTAAAGGTCCATAGCTATTTAATTTCCACTACATCGCAACATGATGAATAGATAGCGAAAAGAACGTTGTGACAGTGGTAAAATCGCCACTGACATATTTATGACTCAAAAGATGGTTTCACGACACGTCAACTCGTCGCCAACCGTGTATGATTCTATGCAGTACCACTTGTACTCGTGTATATGTTTTTAACCGTGGCACGCAAGCAACAAATTTCCATTTTCTATGATCAAAATGTTTTAGACGATCACATGCGATCATGTCCAAGCATTGTAAGGATCCACGGCTATTTTCACTCTGTCGTGACACGATATATAGATCGCAGTATATATGAACAACACGAAAGATGATCTCAAGGCACGTCAATTCAGCCGTAAATTTATTTTTAACCGCGGCAAGCATCAAATTTCCACCTTTTTATGATCGAAATGTTTTATAGTGTGATGATATCCATGAGTTTTGATGGTGTATGGCTATGTATTTTCACTCCATGGGGAAATGATGAACTTTGTGACAGGGGTGGCACCTGCCGTAAATTCATGTAGAAATTAAAGGAAAGGAAAGATGTTGGTGTTGACGTTTAACGACTAATAATAATTAGTGCCTTGTGAGTCTGCCAAGCTACCAGCTCCCTTCATGAGTTTTGCCAATTACGGCTTCTCTGAAAGGTGGCCCGAATTTCCAAGGTTTCCTTAAACGGAAAGTGAAGCATGTTGGGACAAAACCCTAGACTTAAATGGAAACGACAAAGTGTGAAAACCCCTCCCTCTCTGCGTGCTCTTGTGTTGTGTGTGTGTGTGTGTGTGGGCGCGCGAGAGAGAGAGAAATTAAGGGACACCATCACTTTCGGGCTAATGGGGTGTATACGTTGGTCCAAACATTAATCAAATCTTTGACTTCAACCTCGCTCAACTTTAAGCTGTAAAACACTTGGTTTTAACCGTATACTTCTGTCCTTTCTTTTTGCATTTACTTCTTCGCTTTGATTCTTGACATGCGTGTTGTAATCTAATAACTTGTTTGCTTACTTGCTGCTCTTTGAAACTTACTATCTATAGTAGTTTTGAAAAATATGGTTGCAAACCACATGATTTTATTAGATCATAAAAATGTGACTCCAAATCGTGTGTTCAAATAAGTTAAGTAGAGTCCAATAAATGACAACAACGTGATTTGAAAACAATTTGTAAGGAGAAGTGTTTCGAAACCACGCTTTCACAGCAGTCTGAAATCATGGTTTGAAAACACATTCTCCAAAACTACCTTATTTTGATTACAGGGTGATATTCAATGACCTTAAGTAACTAAATAAACACTTATTTTGAGACATAACAAGGTAAGTTTCAAATTGTTACGTAAAAAATAAATAACTCATTAAGCTGCCTGCAATTATTGGACACAGAAACTCCACAAATTATGCATAACGCGGTCATGATCGAGGTTGAGCACTGGCACACTGAAAGTGAAGAGACTTCGGTGTCACTCCGACTTGGCGTTGTTTTAAATCTGGTAGGCTTTGGTCATCAAATGTTTCTACCAAATCATAGGACTTCTTGTTATAATTCATGTTTTGCCAATTAGTGACCTTTACTTGTCAACTAGATCTGCATGAAAAATGTTGGGAGTCCCATGTTGATTGTACGTACTCGATTCACTTCTTTGCATATCACCCAGCTTAAAACTTTGCCCACAACGATTTTCCCAAAGACTAGTGTCAACACTGGCATATCCTTAGCTGCTGCTTCTAATTTGTTTCGAGCTGCTGCTCCTTTCCCAAATTCTGGAATCACTTTGAACAAGTCAAAAAGAAGTACCATTTATTCAAATTTTCCTTCACTTAATTTGGCAATGATAAACCGACGGGTCAAATATGAATTGCTGTTCTACCAAGCTAAAAAAAAAAAATTGGCAATGATAGCGGTTAGGGAAATTTGAATTACAGGGTGATACCTAATAACTTTAGGAACTAAAATAAACACTTATTTTGAGACATCACAAGATACTACATAATGTTAAGGTAATTCTCAAAATAAGTGCAACACATTACTTTAGTGTCTATAGTGAAGTGTCCAGTATAATTTTTATATAAGGTAATTGACAAATGGACTGATTAAATTTTGCAGTATTGGTATTTATGTTGCTGATGAACTTGCCTAAAGCATAACAACCATTGGATTTCCTTTTCTGACAAATGCACACTTGATAAGAGGACGTAGATTATCAGGAATATAAGAACACAAAACTACAGAAAACTTTACCCAAATCGTATAACAGAGATGTTGTACGGTAAAAGATCCTTATCTTATAATTTTTTTTCTTTAATACCAGATTTTCTTGCTTAGCATTTTGCCGTGGTCGAGTTGGGCAAAACATACGTCCTCGTTAGGCAGCTAAACCAGGTTTTAGCTAGCATTACCTCTTTGGTCCCCTAAAATGGTCTGACTGCATTTCTTCATCATAAAAATCCCCAACTTTGCTCTCTTATTTATTTTTTAATGCCCCCCCCCCCCCCCCTAACCTGTGTAGTCAAAAGTCCAAAAGGAACATGCATGACGGACAGAAGGGTATTATGTCATGATCGTCAAAGCAGAGGTGCAGTGGGAAGAATAATAAGAACACGATGTTGGTTACTCGAAATGGGTGCGGTGGCCCCAAGGGAAGTTTCACGTCCACTTCACCTCACCCTCCATAAGCACACACCCTCAGTTTCACGTGGACTAGCAGGATTAAATTCTCAATGGCATGTTAACACTTGACCATGACAACATTTGCATAGGAAAGCTCTAATTCTATCGACATGTTAGTTCCCGTGTCTCCTTTTGCTCTGCGTCCATCACCTAGTTCACCATTGAACCACCAGCACCGCCAAGCCCAGTAACACAAAATAACGCATCGTCAAACACAACCCAGAGCAGAAAATCCGAACAATGATCCAATTGATTCGAGTACACGGCAAGCAAGCTTTTCACGGCTTATTTGCCTCCATTTCTAAATCAAGATCCTTTGCAGTTTCTGATCGGGATCCACCCCCCTAGACTTCCCATATGCATATGTTTTAGTACTACACTAGAAAAGTAATGGAACTGGGTGGAATAGACACAGAATACATATCAACAAAAAGGAAAAATAAAACACCAACACTTGCTAGCAGAGCGAGAGACGTCATTCCGCTCTCTCATTTTCAAATTTTTTATGGTGATTGAGCGAAAACAATAAGGAAAAGACGAGGTGTAAAGCAATTTATTGACACGTTTTATGGGTACTCTATTTCCAAAAGGCATTCCTTGAGCTACGAGTACAACTCTTGTATTTGCAAGTTCCGTTCAAAAGGCTGTTTTCTTAAATAGAATGTACAGTAGTATTTTCCCTGAGAAGTCGCTCACATAACATACGGTAATTTCATTCACACAGCTTTGTGACTTCTTCTCCCTGCAGTTTAGCATTCAGCAAAATTGCAAACATAAACAAGTCTAAAGAAGGAGAGACGGTGGGGGGACGGAGTAAAAGTAGCTTGCAGTGTAAGACTTGTCATGTGTATTACTTCATAGGATTCCTCAGTCAGCATCTCCAAGACCATCACTCCCATCTCCTCTCTTGGATATAGAAGCATAATTGGAGTTAGGTTTCTTCTTCTGGGAAGCTATTTCAGCATTTTTTCTTAAGACTGCTCCCGGTGATGGGTAAGGGCGCTGCTGAAAGAGAGGGCCCTGCAGTTCAAAGAACCAAAAACAGATTGTTTTCAACCATGCACCACATAAATACAGACATACAGTAATTGGTGCACTTAAATATTTTCCTGAGATTGTATGTGGATAAGGGGGAGGGTCCAAAGGACAAATCAAGCATTAATTTCATCTGAAGCCAGAGCAAACAACCCGTGGAGGGCAATGGTCATCAGAAAAATGGGCGTATTCCTAGAAGTCAGCGCCAGCAATATATATATATATATATATAAAAGCGTTTGGTCGCTTAGACAAAAAAATCCTTTTTTTTTTCTTTGAATCCACCCAACCAAAAATTACATAAAAAGAGCATATCTAGAAGCCAAAGCGAATACGTATTTCGCAGATGGTGCAATTACCACAAGATTTGCGACATGCCTTGATTCAAATACTTGAGGTGCCAAAGAAGTATAGGCTTAAAATCCATAAAACTGTCCAGACTCCATTCTCTCTGCTTTATGTTCTACCGCAATAGCTTTTTGGGGTCTAGCCTCGTAATCAATCAAATCATGTTCATAATCATGACATGGACAAGATTTACTGGGGAACTAGAGCAAAAGAAAGTCAAAAGCTAAAGGCTATGTTGCATGGACTCTTCAAAATGCTTGAAATACCCGTGTCAAACACTCGACACTTGGACATGGGTATAGGATACGTGTCCGACACATCTCATAGGATATGGTACTATGAATACTATCTAATAATGTTTCTTTTAATTGGTTTGGCTTTAAAATGAGACAAGGTCTCAACTAAAACCACGTGCGTCACAGAAAGCACCATTTTACCTCAGAAATAACTAAAGACCAACAATAGATATAAATATTTTGCCATGTCCCCGTGTCTTGTGTTTTAAAAATTAGACGGATCCGACACTTGAACACGTATCCGACTTGGACACTTGTACCGAGTCCATGTAACATAGGCTAAAGGTTGAGGTAGGAAACAAGCAAGAGACTACCACTCCTAGGAACGAGACTATATGCAATAACGTGATGTATGAATTTGGACAGATGAAAGATGTCTCAAAACTCGGGTTTCCTAACAGGCCCTACACTATTACGGTGGAGAGTGCGAGGAAGTTGTTGATCCATCGAATAGGGTTCACCGAACCAGTGAGATTGACCGGCGACTGGGAGAATGTCAAAGGAAAAATAATACCTTATATTTGGGAGACCGAGAATGGTAGTTAGGCGTGACTGATTAAAGGAGGATGAACGCCTCAAGAGTTACGAAACTGTGAGTACAAGAGGTGTTAGAGAAGTTTCAAGTCAAATAAATAAAAGAGAGGCACACATAACGGAGAACAGATACTGACATAAGAGTTGGCGAGTCGGTCTAGGTGAGTACCCTTAGGACGTGCACATCTTTCGCTTCTTCCGCCCATAGGTATAAAGCTGTTCATACCCGCTAAGACATGAAGCAATAGCCGATGGACGCTGGTTTCAGGGTCGGATGGAGGACAGGTTTAGTTAGATGGACCTTGTCTATCAGCAGCTCAGTCATCTGCTTACTCGCATAGAGGCACACTTGGAGTCCGGTGTCCCAAGGATAGTCTCTTCCTTCCCCCACTCATTTTTCATAAAATTCTCTTTTGTAGTTGGATACTTTTAAGTATTTCAGTTGCTTCCATTATTTAGCGCACTTTGGTTATAATACATCTCCTATCTGATGAATTATTGGTTATGGATTAAGCTTTATTGCCAGTATCGTTGTCGTTTATCATATGCGGATATATTTTGTCTTGACGCAACCATTGTTTTCAAATACTTAAAATTGGTTATTTCGATGCCCTTGGTGGCTATCTATCAGCAGCTCAGTCATCTGCTTACTCGCATAGAGGCACACTTGGAGTCCCGTGTCCCAAGGATAGTCTCTTCCTTCCCCCACTCATTTTTCATGCAATTCTCTTTTGTAGTTGGATACTTTTAAGTATTTCAGTTGCTTCCATTATTTAGCGCACTTTGGTTATAATACATCTCCTATCTGATGAATTATTGGTTATGGATTAAGCTTTATTGCCAGTATCGTTGTCGTTTATCATATGCGGATATATTTTGTCTTGACGCAACCATTGTTTTCAAATACTTAAAATTGGTTATTTCGATGCCCTTGGTGGCTATCTTGATTAACAATTGAAGGATATATGGTCGATTCAATTTCACACATGCACACCTGCTATTCTTTTTAATGATGTCAAACGGGGAGAATGGTATTGACTCTCCTATTTGTGTGGTAATTGACATATCATTGTGATGAATGGTTTATTATTGGGATATCCTCGAATATGCACCACGCATAAATTGTTTATTGCTTTTGTAATAGTATATTGATTTCCCATAACCCTTTGCGATAAAATTATCCAAATACAAAATTGTTATGTTTTACTGCTAATGTTATTAACATATCTAATAGTATTGGAATGAATGTGTTTGACATCAAAAGGGGGGAGACCGTTAGTCCTAAGGCTATTAAACCCAGTCTTACATCCACCTCTGCTGATAACCAACATTGACAATTTAGTTGTCTAATACGCATTTGAGAATGTTTACACAAGCCTACTCTTCACCGCTCCTCCCCCACCAATAAGACGGACGCAATGGAATGATGTGAAGGCGCTGACCACTAGAAGGGTAGAGGAAAGGAAGTAAAAAGCATCAATTCATGAAGCTTTAGACTCCTAATCTTATACTCATGCGCTGGACGATTGGATGATGAAATATCAATCATATGGAAGTACACAGTCATTCGTCGGAACGCTTCGCAAAAGACTAGTCAAAGTCAGATCATAAGTTTACATGCTCTTTACTTTGTAACTAGACTCGCACATCTGATCTGATAGAATTGATAACTCTGGCCAAGAAATTGAGCATGGTTTTCCATTGCATGTATAAGTGATATTCACATTGGAAATAAAGGGAAATTAGATTTCTGGGCATTACGATCAACTGCAACCTGGCAGTTTTCCCCAATATGGGAATGCAGTGACTGCAATGTTAGCATTTTGAATTCGTACAATTGTTCTGAGGAATACAGTCAATTGTAACGGGAAATGCAGTAACTTATTAGTCAATTTGTTGCATTTATTGCTCTACCAACTATAGAACGGCTATAATGCTTCCCACCCTCATACAAGCATAATTTGGGTATTAATAGTATTTATCTATTTGATTTTAAGCCCACAATAGTTGCAATTACTCAAAACTCAAAGCATGTACTCAATTTATCTTCATGCACATTGATTTCACGTTTGATTCAAGAGAGCATTATTGTAAGCATTCGTTCTGGAGATGGAAACATTCATTATCATCGATACACTCATCTCTCTTTAGTCTAGAGTAGAGCTTTAAGCTGTGCCCATCACCTTCTTGAGAAATTCAATTGTACAAACAATATCACTAATTGAAGATTAATCAAAGCTTGGGATTGTCAAGCTTGATTCTCTGTGTGTTCATAACACTAAGACAAAACAGTAGATCAACAGTAGTGGATTCTAGGGCTCTTGCAAGGGATGTCCTAGAAAAGGTGGACGTAGGCTTGACGGTTATTCGAGCCGAACCATTCAAATCAATTGCGCCCAAGTATCTCTAAACCTTCTCATATTGTTATTGCTTTACTTGGTTTGTGAGATTGTTTAGCTTGATTATATTGTAATATCAAGTGAGTGCTTCATCGCTAAAATTATCTCATGAAAAAGTATTATTTGTCATCTTAGCTTAAAACCCCTATTCAACCCACCCAACCAACCAACCAACCCCCAGCCCCTCCGCAGTTTATTTATTGGTTTCAACTTATATTCCATCATATCATCGGCCATTTCCTAGGTTAGTTGGGGTCGGAACTTTTTTGGGGTTCATTTTCATGACATGCTACCATGTTTTACATTAGCCTCGAACCTTTCGCAACCAGCCTATGTATAAAATATATGACAAAAAAAGGTAAACATAACGGAGTTCTTATATAGATGATATCGTTTCTTTATATGATAACAAGATTATGCAATAATATCTCTTGAAAATAGGAAAGAGTTCCTTACTAATTTTATACCCTCCCAAATTATGTTGTCACTGACATAGGGAGCTAATCCCTTGTAAGCGCTTCCAACTCCAAGTTGCAGGTGCACACCTGGCCCGTCCACGTGGGCGACGACACCACGACGATGAGAGCCCGCACCATCTTTCACAAATCTTGATTGTACCATGCATTATGTAGCAAATGGTTTTTTTCCCCCAAAATTACCCATGTCTGTTATTTGTTAAAGAAATAGAGGGGGGAGAGAGAGAGAGAGAGAGAGAGAGAGAGAGAAAGAGAGAGAGAGATTGTGTATGGCGTCACTATGCACCCTATCCATTTCAAGGTCTTCATAGAATAGCATCATTTTTTACAATGAGGTCATTAATAATGTATTTAGTGCTTATATTCTTAAATATGGATTGGCTGAAGTTTTGCTGCAATTTCTATTAAGTTATTATTAGGTCTTCATCATACCTTATAGTGTTAGACTTCTATCAGTGCTGGTGAATACAATCGAGTTGATAAGGATAACGCTATCGACAATGGAAGTCCCGACTTTGTTTGCTAATACATGTTGAGAAAGAGTACTGAATTTGGGTATTGAGTGAACCATTTTTCAAGGAACCAAGGTGTATTATAGGGAAAAAGACCATCATCTTGCATAAAGCAGAGGACGGTTAGAATTCGCAATGAAGAAAAGATGAACCGACCTTGGCCGTCCTTACCGCTGACGTGGACGACCTGAGATACGTTGACAACGTGGGAAAGTTGCCAGCCCTAACATGAATCAGCTCCCATAGATGCACATATATGCACACCTACAAATACATACATAGATCTCGGATCTCTCATTTTATGAAAAGTGTTGTGCTTTATGTTGCTATCTGTGTGTACGTCGCCCGTCGCCTCCTGCCTCTATGCTATTTCGGGACCATTCATGACTCTTCTTCCCTATCTCACAGCACATATAAAGGACAGAGACTAGTAAGGTAACAGGTTCAAGACTAGGGATGGCAATGGGGCGGGTCGGAGGTGGATCTTATGAAATCCGCACCCGCCCCGGTGGTCCTTATACACTGTCCCGCCCCGCCCCGCCCCGCCATCGGGTCAGGGAATGGGAATACCATCCCCGATCCGGTAGACTTTTCAAAAACCCGACCCCGCCCCGATCAGTTTTCGTTGCCGTAGAAAACCTGTCTGTATTTTACAAATTTTGTACAATCTACAAAATAATCAACCATTTGTTAGGTTAAAGGGAACAAGAAACAATTTCAATCCAGCAATAATACAATTTCAATCAATCCAGATACAGGCAATGTCAAAAAAAGAAAATCTAAGACCTAAAGCATAATCAGATTCTGTAACAAATTACAAACTTCAAAATCCCTAAATAACAAACCCTAAATCCTCAAATCAGATTCTGTAAATGGCATCCAACACAAGCTATCTATGGAAGAGGTAGAGAGCGGAAATCAAAGCTGAAGATCTTCTCTTAGTGTTATGATCAAAGTTGCAAATTAAAGCTCAAGACCTTTTCTTGGCGGAAAAATTACTGTATGTTGCAAATTGAAGCTGAAGACCTTCTCTTCTCTCCAGGTCTAACTCAACTCTTTCCCTTTTCGGTGATCTCCAGCCTTCCTCGTTCTCAGGATCCAAGCCAAATTGTTGAGACCAAGCAAGGTCGGCACCTTACGGCCATGTGCCTAAGAAGTCAGGTGGTGACGGTGGACATGTAGTGATGGTGTTCGGTAGAGATGGAATGGTGTTCGGTGGAATGTTAGGTGGTGGTGACGGTGTTAAGTGGTGGTGAGGTCGAGGTGTTTCGTGGCCGTGGAGGGGTGACGATGCGGAGGAGAGGGCGGTGAAAAGGCGAGGTGAAGAAGCCGTGTCTCCGACGCGAGGAACGTGGTTGTGGCCGCCGTTTACGAGGTCTTGAGGTTTTTGGCTGTGGGGAGCTGACGGTGGAGAGGGAGAAGGAAGAGAAGATTAGAGGAAGGGAGGCAGCCGTCGAGAGGGAGAGAAGAATGGAAGAAGAGAGGCAGATAAAGCATTTTAGGGTTTTGGATAAATAAGTATATATATGCTAGGATGGACGGCTGAGATTTATTGATGCATAGGATTAGTATACCGGGGCGGGTGCGGGTCGGATACCGGGGCGGATTGGACATAGTACCATATCCGACCCTAACCCGCTGCGGATTTAAGAAAAAATTACCATACCCGCCCCGTACCCAGTCAAAGTCAAAATAACCCGCTCCTAACGGGGCGGGGCGGGGCGGGTATCCGCCGGTTGCGGATCTAATTGCCATCCCTATTCAAGACTCATGGAGTGAGATACTTAGGATAAGGAAATATCCACCAGCGTGACCAAGAAAAGGCCCAACATGTCCAAACTATCTCAAGAATGCTTAATTGAAACTACCCTTTTTCATAATATCCATATTCCTATTATACCCTAGTGAGAATGCTAAGCATTCGCATTTTAGCTACATTCCTCTTGTTCATTTGATGCTTCTTTGGTGCCCATCATTCCAAATTGAGCTTTCATGTCATCCTACAAAATTTCTTCCTTCAACTTAACAAGGAAACTGTGATTGGACAACACACCAGGATCAAGTATCCACTGTATCCAACCTGCTCGTAGAATCTTCTATTTCCCTCCTAATCTTTGTACGGATCCCAATTTACTTCACCCTTGGTCTCCTTTTCGTCGTACTAAAGTTACCATAATCATGTACAAGTCGTACTAAACCTAAAACCGCCTAAAGTACCTCTCTACACATTTTCTAGTATCAAGTCTCAACAATGTACACTATACCACCTACAAATTACAGACGTCAGAGGATATCATCCTGAATATACTTGCACAACTGAAGCCATAATGACCTATGTTTTAATGAAAACACCCTGAGAGAGACAATCAGCAACCGGTAAAGATAAGTTAAAAACAACTTAACTGCCTCACAACAGATAACGTGCAATATAAATCAAGTAACACCATGCAGAATATATCAGTTTCAATTGATGTACCGTCGCAGTGGTATCAGCTGCTCGTGGCTGTACTCCTTTGAGGCCCACAACCCTGTGAAACCAGCAATACATAAATGACTAGAAAACACACACAATTCCTTGAGGTATATGCAAACTTATCATTTCACGTAAATGAAGGGTGAAAAAAAGCATTTTCAAGCAAGAGAACATGCGCGGAAAAACACGCTGTTGAATGAAATATGTATTATATCGCACCAGCCACCACGTGGAGCATCTGAATAAGAGCTTGGGTCCATCGGATCCAATTCATCATCCTCACTATAGTCACGCTTTTTGCTGCCTCTTTTGTTGCATTTACCCATTGGGGGTTTTAAACTGGACCTGTGACCCAAAAATCAATCAACATCATCAAAATTACTTTCAGCTTCCCAATTACTAAAACTGGCCCATGAGCTAACAAGCCCCATAATCGACCACCCTCAACTTATATCTCGCAGATTAATATCGGACAAAACTGCTAGAAGTGGTGGTATCTTGCACCAAGTCAGAAGCATTTCTGATAAGTAGCATGTCAAAAGGGTATAAAAGAGAGGACACGCTAATTTAGTAGGAGCTGTAACTTCTAAGGAGGCTAAGATTTCTTAAATATTAAGTCTCTGGGTCACTAACCCATCAGACTACCAGGGCCTTTTGGCAGTTAACTTCGTAGAACAAGGCCAGTACAGTCCAAAGAAACTTCATTTTTCTTGTAAAATGAGTCCAGAGTCACGTAGCATAAAAATCAGAGTCGTTTGGTTGAAGAACAATACTGATGGAAGTATCGAGGCCAGAGTAAAAAAAAGTAACTGCAAAGAACATTATAGAGGGAGGGATAACAGAACATAAAAAAATACCAACTTCCATCGACACTCATTTTTTGTCTGAAAAGGAGAATAGTTATCAATTTCCCAGAGCCATGAGAACCTTGTGAAAGCAATGGACTAAGCCACATCAATAGGCTTAACTTCAACTGTAAGCCTTACAATTGACTGCATTTCCCCCTCTTTATTTGGCAGAAAAACTCAACTCTAACAGCCCAATCAATAGGCTTAGCTTCAACTATAAGCCTTACAATTGACTGCATTTCCCCCTCTTATTTAGCAGAAAAACTCAACTCTAACAGCCCAAAGGATTTAAGAGCAAAAGCACATCTTTATAAGCAAAATTAAGCTTCAAGAGAGGAAGGATACCTATGCTTGGAAAAACTTCTGTCAAAATCTTCTTTAGTACTTGCAGCATTGGTGGTCTGCTGTTGATTTTCCAGAATAGTTCCCAAGTATTGGCTTTGAGGAAGGTTCAGTGCTCTACATTAAGATCAACGATTAACAGGTTTTAGAATGTACATTGTTTGCTAACTACTGACAAAGATGATGCTAATAGAGATGATGCTGATGACAACTTCATCATTATATGACTAACAGGTCGTGCGTAATGGGAGTCATTACACAAAATCATTCTAACTCAAGACGGCATTCACAAAAGCTGACTTATGGACATATTTCTACTTGTAAGTTATTTATCCAACATTCTATGAGTTCAAAACATATGATGTGGTCCTGTGGACTTCAACTATGTTCATGAGGAAACAATGTTACAACCTATATCCAGACTTCTGATTACTAAGGAAGTCATCTATGGCCAAGTCAGTGAGCAAAAGCAGGGAGTTAAGAGGCTATGAGCGTCTGTGAAGTACCTTAGTCCTTAGGAGAGCACCTCCAAGGGCTACGTAATTATAAGGTGGAAGAGTACCTGAGACTAACTAAAGAAAAACGGAAAGTATTCAAATTCAAGCGAGGGGATCAGCGGTGACAGCTTGTTTTAATCACCATTCAGGTTACAGCTTTCATAGCCTCTGCACCATCACTCATTTAGAGTCCACATGTTCACAGGCAGAATCTGTCAATGGAACCATAATCTATGTTACATGGACTCGGTGTCGGTGTTCGGATCGGGTACGTGTCCGAGTGTCGGACTCGCCTATTTTTGAAATTCTAGGATACGTGGACACCGTCCAAAAGTTGGACACGGGTACGGGGACACGTCGTACATAATATATATTACATCTATATTCCTACTATAGTATGCTACTAAACACCATATATAAGTATATAACTAATTACTATAGTATACATAAATATTCTGAATAGAATGCTAGGAATGTGAGGTAGAACATCAAGATATGTGTTAAATTGGACTATTGGGGAGGATTGGCAAAGAAGTACCTCTTGAGTTGTCATTAAAATTTATGAATTTAAAATTTGAGCTACTATTGTCAAAAAGTAACATATTTTAAAATTTTGACATAGTTGGAGATATTGTGCAGTTAAAAGGCTAAACTAGCATTTAAGAGGCCATGCTTTGCATCCCATCTCAGGGATGTGTGGTACAGTAGTACCGGGCTTGTGGCAGATGAGACAGCAAAAAGGCAAAAAAAAAATATTATGGCTGATTGAAAACCCCTCCTCAGTCGTCATTTCAACTTGCAAGAGTTCAAGACAAGTTTGTGCGTCTCTCGAGGTGAAGTTTCAGAGATATCCTTCTCTCTCCCTTGTGCTGCTGCTCCTCTACTTCCCTCATCTTCTGCTTCTCCTTCTCTTCTTCTTCCTTGTGCTGCTGCTCCTCCTCTTCCCTCATCTTCTGCTTCTCCTTCTCTTCTTCTTTCTTCTGCAGATTCATTTTTTCCTTCTTCATTTCACCCAGATTAAAAGTTGCCCTAGAATTTTCTTCATCCTCTAAGTAACCACAAAGACATGAGCCGTGTCCGATCTCAATCCAAAGGGTCCGGTACGGCTCCCGTACCCGTGTCAGGGTCGTGTCGTCTGGACACCGCCCCTTCACCCCAAAGTGAAGGGTCCATGTAACATAGGCCATAATTAATCCTCAACTTGCAACTCATATGTTGAGTGCAAATCTGTGCACTTAGGTGAACGGGACAGGATACTTGCCATCTATTCGCCATCTTTAAGTACGGTTTTTTGCCAATTAGCTCGCGAGTAGATTCCTCAGATCTATATCCTTTATTCTTTCATCATCCATAAACAGCGCAAAATCCATATGGGAATCTTCAAAAGAGCATAAATGATATTACACTCTCACCACTACATATCAACGAACTGCAAAGACAAAGTACTAAATCTACATAGCTGACCTAGTTCCTAGATGCCATTGTATCGGAAACACGTTAAGTAAATTACTTTGTTCACACCCGAATGTGATGTGCATTCATTTTGCATTCTGCAGGCATATATTCTATTTAACATATTTTTTTTGGCAGTACCGCTACATGTCCAAAAGACAAAAGAAAGTGAAATCAATAAACCTATGAACATGCATAACACTATAATCTCTGAAGCACGGACACCCCTCCTAGGGTGGGGTTTGGTGTCCTAAACGGACGGACACCCCGACACCCTCCGGACACCGCCCGACACGTGTCGAACACCGCTGATCGGTGTCTGAATTTTTTTTTTCCGGACACCGTGTCGGACACTCCATCGAGGAGTGTCGGACACGGTAGTGTGTAGTGTCCAACCGTTTGGGGCTACTTTCAAATTTTCGGAACTAATTTCGGGGGTCAATCGGTATTAAATGTAATATGTGGGGATTTTTAACAGAAATCAACTGTGCCCTAAATCCCTAATCTGAAAAAAAGACACCATATGCGAATCTCACCTTACGACCGTCACTCCGTCAGCTTGGAATCACCTCACGGAAGCTCACTGCATCGTCGACGATTCCAGTCGCCGACGCCGACGATTCTAGTCACCGTTGCCATCGCGAAGACTGAAGTAGCTGTGCTGCGACTCGTCGTCGCTGTCGCCAACTCTGTCACTGTCGTCGTCGCCGACTAACAGGTACCTTCTCTTCGTCGTCTGCGACTGCTTCTCTCCCTTCCGTCGTTGACTGGAGCGAAGACTTGAGAGTCAGAACTCATATGGTTTTGGGTTTTGGACTTTTGGTTTGGTTTGTTTAAAGAGTTTTGTTAACTTATATTTTGTCAATATCTTTTTTTTTTACTTAGTTATTTTGTCAACTTAATTACTTATTTCAGTTATTTCTTTTTTTTTTTACTTAGTTATTTTGTCGATGTAGATTGAGCACTTGATCGACTTATTACTTATTTCAGTTATTTCTTTTGTTTCCTATTCGTATGACTTTGTAAGACTTAATTTCTTATGTTATGTAGCATGCACTCTGTTGGATTTAACGTTGAATGTATTTGACGTATGACATGCACTATGGAATGTATTTGATACTTATTAAATATATATATATATATTTAATAAAAATATTAAAAAAATAGCGGTGTCCTGCGGTGTCCAAAATCCGATTTTTTGGAAATTGCGGTGTCCGGTGTCCCCGTCGGTGTCCGTGTCCGTGTCTGTGCTACCTAGACTATAATTTATGAAAAGAATGTGAAATCATAAACCTATGAACATGCATAACACTAAATTTTATGATACCCTCAATTCCTTAAAGATATTCCAGTAAAAGATCCAATATGGTAAACAAGAGGAATCACCACCGTGTACAATGACTGCAGTAACCCCATGATTGTACCAGTCCTACTCCCCAACCACCGCATCCTGTGCATTTCTTTAACATGGATAACTGATCACCACGATCCCCAATAGCTGCATTTCCAGAAACCATGCCATGGTGTAGGGAGGCCTGCTGTGATGAATCCGGGTAGTCCCACTGTGATGCATGCGTCTTTGTGTTGTAGTAATATATTTGACCTGTAAAGGCAAGATAATTAATTACGTGAATGAAAAACATAAAGGTAGAACCAGCTAATTGAGACTCTTAAGGTAGCCCATCAATTTGAAAACATTGCATCTCCTCCTACCACTTGAAATTCATCTGTTGTTAAATGCTCTAATTATCTAGAAGTTACTCAAGGTGTAGTTGATCTGACAAACTAGTGCCTCCTAGTGTCTGCTTCTAATCTCAATCAAACATCTAATCATAGTCGTACTAAGAACCTTCCGTCCCACCACCCCCCCCCCCCCACCCTCCCCCCCCCCCCCAAACCTCAAAACAACACCCCATCCTTTTTCCTTTGATACATGAAGCTTAAGGGTGCCAATTGTTACACATTGGTTTCTTGATGCCAACAACTATATACTTCAAATATGTTGTTAGGAAATTTATTCCAAATTATCATTTTCCTTTTGTTTAACCTTCCCTATTTAACTACTTCCACCCTATCCATTCTTCTTCTCTCAGATTTTTGCCGAGGTACATCGCCTTCTTATGCTTTCATGGCTTTAAGATTGTAAAATCAGACCCAACATACAAAAATATAATTTCTGGGAATAGGTAATGGTCTTGTGCAATTTGAGACAGACATAAGAACGGAAAGTGCTTTTTCATAAGTAATTGATGAGTGGCAATTCCCTAATAACTAGGGATGCAGCCGATATCTTTCAAAAAAATTAGATACAGAATAATTGATTAGGCAGTAGTTATCTTCCATGGTCTCGAAAAAAAAATTACAACACCCTTGTACTTCTTTTAAACAATGGCATGTGACCTCCTGAAAACTTTAAAATGCTTAGTAGGACAAAAATATTGCATATGGCATACCGCTCGTTTCATCCAATACCTCTTGCCAACCTTCTGGAAGAGCAACCTGAACAGGTCTTTCCCACTGACTTATCCCAGATCTTTCGTTACAATAATAGAGAACACCACTTGCCGGGTCCCTAGACTCAACCTAATCAAGCATTGGTGAAAGATAACGGATACAGGAGAGAAAATTGGCAAAAAAAACTAAGTAATTTAAAAACCAACTAATAACAAATATAATATCAAGCCACTAACAATTCTCGCTTCCAAAAACATCAAATTTGCATTTCTAGAACAGTGCTCTGAAAAAGGTAAATTCGGGAATTACGAACACCGAATTTGAAAAAGATTACAAATCACACAACCTTGCAGGAAACACAAAAATGAAAATGCCAAAACGGCTATCCAAACATGTATAGCATGCACTACACAACAACATAACTTTGATTATGAACAGGAATAGTATCTATATCACACAACCTTTATATCCCACATCAGGTGTGGAAACTTTGTGAATGAACTTATAAGACCCTGCCATGAACTCATAAATAGCTACTTTGTCTAGCCCTTCTGAGAGAGGCATTGTCCCATGGTGGGGCTACAGACTGGGTCATTACAGATGGTATCTGAGCTGACTCTTAAAAGCTCGGACTAGGCTATCCCGTCGGGTTGCCGGAAATAGGGAAACGAAGGCAGACTCGAATTGGCTAGTTCAGTTGGTCTGCTGGTATTTTCCAACAACCGCTAGAGAGGAAGATTCTGGTTATATGTGATTAAGGTTGAGTTTGGGCCTTCGCGACGACGCTAAGGCGTATGTTTTGTGGGGGTTGGGGGGGTGGAATGTGATATCGCACCTCGGCTGTGGAAACTTTGTGCATGGCCTTATACGACCCTACCCATGAACTCATAAATACCTGCTTTGGCTAGCCCTTTTGAGGGAGGTATGGCGGCGGGGGGTCGAATGTGATATCGCACCTCGGCTGTGGAAACTTTGTGCATGGACTTATACGACCCTACCCATGAACTCATAAATACCTGCTTTGGCTAGCCCTTTTGAGGGAGGTATGGCCCTGTGATGGGGCTATACACCGTAGTTACAGTATGTGAGATCCCATATTGGATGTCAAAACTTTGTGAACAGTCTTATAAGACCCTCTCCATGAACTCGTAAGTACCTAGTTTGGCTAGCCATTAAGGGAGGCATCGCCATGTGGTGGGGCCGTAGCCGGGTCCTCAATATGGTACCAAAGCTAACTCTCTAAAGCTCGGTCAGGGCTATACAATCGGGTTGCCAGAGGTTGGGAGATGAATGGAGACTCAAATCGGGCTGATCTAATTGGGCTGCTAATATATCCAATAATGGCTAGAGAGGAAGGTTCTAGGCTATGTGACAGTAAGGGAGAGATTGAGCCCTAGAGAGGACACTTAGGCATATGGAGGGAAGAATGTGATATCCAACATCGGATGTGGAAACTTTGCGGATGGCCTAATAAGACCATGCCCTTGAACTCCTATGTACCTACTTTAGCTAGCCCTTTAGAGGGAAGCATTGCCTTGTGGTGGGCTGTAGACCCGGGTCGTTACGCATGTGTCCCTATGGAGCATATCAAGAAACATCACCCCGGCTAGAGATTACCAGAGACGAGTTTGATCATGATGCCATTATGCTTTCATAAGTAACCCAAGTGCTTCTCACTAATGCCTCTCAAGTTCCAAATTCCTCAATCCCCCCCCCCCCCCCCGGGGCTATATTAAGAGTACGTGACAAGTATAGAATCTCTGAATTATAGAAGAAAATCGATACCATAATATACGTGAGGCCTACATCTTATACCAGATTAGATGGCAATTATTCAAGATCCCTTCCCTGAATCCACTAAGCATCATCTAGTTGACTGGGAAAGCCAACATCAATTTCCTTCACTTGTACGGCTAAAGGATGTCAAAGAGTGATATCAACAGCATTGTCCAAAAAATTTAATAGGAAACAAGTTGATTGATTCTTGCATAAGCTTCCCATCCGTTATGCAATTTTCTCGCTGTGATCTACAAGCAAGTTACACAATCATTTCATATTCGTACATTGTGTTTTTGTTCGTGCGTCAGATATATATATACACATACATATGCAAATATGCATATAGATTTATGTATATACACAGAGAGAGAGGGAGAGGATATCCCTTCTCACCAAAAAATTAACAAAAGTAAGAGTATTCCTAGTTTTAATTCCAATTATTTCCAACTTAAATTCAATTAAATTTGCGTCCTGCACTGGCTGGAATAGATACCGATAACGAGACTGTACAACAGATCTAGTCCAAGATAAATGCGTACCACACTTCAAAGTCATAAAGAGCACTTACCCATCCTTCAGGCAGTTTTCCGCGGACCATGTTTTGAGGTGATGGAGTCTTCAAGCTCTGGGATGTAAAGTTATAAGGGGTCTGTCAATATAGTAATCCAAGAGGACAAGCGAACAAGCAAATAAACATATAAAATGACATGGAAAGGGAAAAAGCCTTTAACAAAGTAAAAGCAAACGAAATTTCTGTTAACAAAGTTATGACACAGTTAGCTTCATTATTACAGGCTTTCTATCACTAAATTCCTGTTTACATTTACTTTTACCTAGCAAAGGACTTATCAAAAGAAAACCATAAAAGCACAAGTGAGGACGACTTCAGAGGCTTCATATAGCTACGTGCCTACGGTGATAGTCGGTTCACGTTTTAAGGTATAATCCAGGAAAAAGCTCATTTCCCTTGGGAATCAGTGTGATAGAAAAGGATCCTCCTAAAACTTAACCAGAAGAGGGCTATATCTGCTCTTTGATGTGTTAAAGGCAGAGTCTTCTGTGCAGAAGTGATGAAGAAACTTTAAATCGTTTGATGTTTCAATCTGGCAGGTTAAAACTTTGCTGTTGGCGTGGACCATGCTTCGGTTATTTATACATCACTGATATGTAACAAGAACCTTTAGCTCTTGTTGTTTGGCTAGTTTGGGATTTTCTTGGGTGATTTTGGTTCGATCCTTGTGTTAATTCACAAGTTGGTTACTTTTCACGAGGAAGAAGACGTAGAAGCTGTCTGATGAGTAGGAGAGAGTGTGAGGCAGCGCTTGTTCATAACTGTATAAGGGAGGAGAATACCTCTCAGGCTCTTTGGAAAATTAATCTCCAAAACATGGTACAGTTTTTTAGGTTTTCAGATAGATGGCTTGTATCCTTTTAGGTACAAGGGTTGCACCTGAGGTATTGCTCCCTAATATAATTTTCCTTGCCATTGAACCGTAGAACTATACTCCATATATATTCCCTCTCAAATCTAATTCAAAAGTCCATCTACAATGCCACATATGCTGAAGGATGAGAAAAAATAAGAGTATATAAGAGAAAATGACTTGCATTATCCGAAATTGGAGTATCCGTTTTAGCTGAGTCATCTTTTAGAATTCCTCTGGCTTTCAGCTTCTGCTTGAGGTACTCTGGCAACCCATTGGCCCCAGGCTTCTGTTCAGACTCTCCAAGCTCCGATATTCTTTGGCCTGTTTCACGACAGTCAACTCCAGGTTTCCCTGTAGCATAGTACCAACATTTTAATATGGTGGAAAAAGAAAGTACGTATAACAGCAAGCATCACTTAGTCTTAACAGGAGTAACAGTATTACCATAAGCACCTCCACCCGGTACACCATATCCATTTCCAATTTCCACATTACCTGAAACAAGAGCAAACACTTGGCATACATAAAGTGATAAAAATTCAAGGCAAACCAGCTTAAAATTAAATTCAGAATGATGAAAAATGTTTAACTGCTATTGGGAAATTACAATACCTGCCAGTTTACATAGCTGTAGACATGAGTTACTCATGGAAGCTGACCTCCCAACAACTTAATTGGGACCGAGAAAAACTAAAACCTCAAGTTATCATCATTTCTTTTACTTGTTTATAAGTAGGAAGTTTAGGATTTGTACAACACCACTCCTTTCCGCATAGATTCATGACTTGCCTACTTATAGACCATTAAATAAGAAGAGCAATCAAAGTCCTGGTTGGTGGCCACAGTACACTGGAGAAATGTGCTCATACTAAATTACTTCTATTCCGAACTTTCAATGACCGTATATAATGTTAAAAGTTGCAATGCATTATGTTACACGGACTCTTCCAAATGTGTGAAGTATCCGTGCCAGACACTTGGCACTTAGACATGGGTATCGGATGTGTCCGACACCTCTCGTAGGATATGCCACCAAGAATACTATCTTAAAGTGTTTCTTTTAATTCGTTATTGCTTTGAGATGAGATAACGTTCAATTAAGACAATGTGCATTCACCGAAAACACCATTTTACCGAAGGAGTAACTAATATATAACAAAGGATAGAAGTATTATACCGTGTCCCCGTGTCTTGGGTTTTATAAATTAGACGAATCCAACACTTGGACACATATCCAACTCGGACACTCATAACAAGTCCATGTAAAATAGGCAACACATAGAAAACGTTGTACCCCCAGAATTCGTAGACGTAAACGGCCAACCAAGAAACAGGCTGACATCCTATTTACAGGTTTAAAAGGGAGCCTCCCATGCACACACCGCATACACAAGAATGAAGTTAAAAACACCGATAACATTGGTGAGCCAAGAGCAGAGGACCCCTCAAAAGATTTAATATCCATCTCACATACTTGCACAAAACAATGAGGTCATAACCCCAAGTCTTTGTCTGAGCATCCCAGACTCTAAACATTACCCAACATGAAAAACACAACCAGAGTAGGATATTCCACAGTTAACAACCTACCACAAAATGCATGAAAAGATTATTATATGAACACACAACAATCAACAACAACCTGCCTCTGCCATGCAAGACCAGTCAAAATGGCAACAGGCACTACAGCAGACATGCACTACATCAACCTTAAAAGGACCCTTCCGAGGAAAATAAGAGGGAGAAATTCCTTGAAGAGCGCTTAGAGAGAACAAAGAAAAAACACCATTCAAACTCTCCGTTGCATGCATCTGTATAAACAAGAAATATGGTCTAAAAAGGTCCAAACTAGCAGCAGATATTTTTGCAGGTGATGCCATCCATCCACATTAAAGATGAATATTTTGTACCTTAATGAGAAAAACAAGACGTCTCCGGTTTCAAGATCGAAATTGATTAAACTTTCGCCAGGATTGCAGAGTGTAAACTAAAATCATACCAGGTGAAATCAAGGATCCATCTGGGAGCTCTTTTAGTGGCAGAAACCAAAAAATTTTACCAGAAGTCTAGCATCCTGAGACTATCTATCTATGTGCTAAATGTATGAAGAATTTTACTGATTATTATAGGTCATAGTCTAACATGATTTTGCCTGATGATTTCGACCTTACGCGACTCGTCTCCTATTTCTCTTCTTCCTAAAAACTTGCAAACCACTCATTAAAAACATAAAACTCTCCTCCAACATAATTTAGCCCTTGCAAAGACAAACACCATCTGCAAGAACAAAAAGATACGAGTAATCTTGACATTACTCATACATAATTCTACCTTGTCAACCTTAACAACCTTATCCAATCTCTAACGTTCTATCTGACAACCAAAACCTTTTATACCAGGCAAGGTTTATGTCTAAAAAGTTCCTTCACCACTTTCACTTATCAAGTCAATTCTTATCATCTTCAACCCAGAAGCTTTTAAAAACCAAACATTTATATTGAACAAATTAGGCTGCACGACTCTACTAAACTCTGAAACTGGCCTTGCGTCAGCAATGCAGACCACGCAACTAAGAAAGCTCACTTAACAAAAAAATAAAGGAGCAGATATTAATACAGGACAATCTTTTAGCATTCTAAAGGTTTTGTTGCGTCTTAGTTGAAAAAACCACATTTTCCAAGGAGGCCCCGAAGGAATATCCCCAGATTTCATTGACATCTAGCACAAACCATACTTTCACAACGTCCACTCCTCCATCGATGTCGCTCACCAAGAGGCCCCAATCCTACAGCCAGAAGCCGTTATGTGGTGCAAATGAGGATGCAGTAGATATGCAAATAACATGGGCTGAAATCTTAGAAAAATCACATAGTACTCCACTTTATGGTCTAGCATCAAGAAACTCATTAGCTTCTTACAAACTTTGAGAAAATACCTTCAAAAAAAATGTTCTAGATCCGAGCAGCAGTGAATAGCACAAAAAAAAGCAGCTGTGTACTGGCCTCTAGCGCATATAGCAGCAGAGGAGGGATCAGACGGCGCCACCAGGTTGAATTCTCAAAACCCAAACCTCCAATGCTTGAGAACCCTAGCTAGGGTGGAGCTGAAGCTCAATCTTACTATTCGTCTTTTCTGTTTTTTCTTTTTTTGAAAGTCATGGAGTAGGCCGACTTTTCTTCTTTTGTACCAACTTCAAAGCTTCCAAGAGAAGCCAACTCCAATCTTCCAAGAGAAGCCAAAAGTTTGCCCACAAACCCGTCCTACTAATCTCAGATTCTCTAAAGCACCAAGCACACAAGGGCTTTTACAAAATGACCAAATAACTTCAGAGCTGACTCAATTACAGACCCAACTGAAATAATACGCTGACTAATAGTATTACAGAAAATACTTGAAAATAAAAACTTCTTAGAAACTAACCCTATTTACACGAGTTCGCGTCCTTATGTTCCAGCAAGCAAACTGTCTACAGGTATACAACTGATACTCCCAACTCATCCAGGAATTCCCTTCCAAAATAAGGAAAAATAGCACCTAGACTTATGTTTTTTGTAGACCACTAAAAATATATCTCCATGACGATGTTTTATTAAGTAAACACTACAGAAATTGAAAATTAATCAACAAGGCTAAGCTTCTGACATATGTACTCCCAGAACGAACTAAAAGGCAAATTTATCATCAATAGAAGGCTTAGACCATTTGGAGCTACGAGTAACGAGTACTCAGACCTCATACGGGGAGAGGAGGTTTGGTTTCTTTTTATCGGTAGTTTAATTTCAAGAAGGTTTGTCATTTGATAGAGAAGAGCAATAATCTACTGCTGCTGCCTCTTCTCTATGGTGTTAGTGTTATCTCGATTCAAATTGGAAATGAATCAACATATAAGCATTGGTCGTGTTAACCTCTTGATTGTTTAGTATGTGAAAAGAAGTGAGCATGATACAAACAACAAAAACCACTGAACCGACCTTCATCAGGAACAGTCGATTGGCCCCTTTTTAAGGCCACTTTAGCTCGATGCTCTGTACTCATCTTCAGCAGATACTCCTGCGATTGTAAGAACATGAAAAGTACACCAAAACAAAACCTAATAAGCTGCAAGTCTGTACAGGATGCTACCACTTCAAACAGAAGAAGAATAAAAAAGGAACAAAGAGATAAGATAATTTGCACACCTTTAGAGCATTTGGGTCACAGCGTTCTGAAATAACATCAGTACCATCCTCAGGAGTTCCACTTGCACCTCTTGCTTCTCTAGATTTATGTAATCACGAGCAAGTGAGTATCACATTGTGATTTCAGCATTTACTGATTGAAAGAGAAATCACGTAACTCAAAAGAGCAAACCTTTGACCATGGATAACGTTTTGGGTGACAATTTCCTGAACATTCAAAAAGTTAAAGACGGTAATTACATCAATCAAACAAAATTAACAACGGCAAGAGAAAAGGAGAAAAAAGGAAGAAGAGATAAAAATGCAGCAAGGATTACTTGTTCACGCAGCATGGCATTCTGAGCTGCAGTTTCAATATCATCTGAACTTCCCGATTGCAGCCTCAAGTCTGAAGCAGATGTAACACTCACAACTGGCGCGATATAGTATACAGTTGCCAATTATGAATATGAGAATTCAACAGAACCAATAATAGCATATGAGTTATGACCAATCAGACGATAACTCTTCTAAGTAGCATCATAAGCATGGCCATTTAGAATAAAAACAGTTACTTCAAGAGGTTCTGAATGAGTCTGCTGAAGGATTGCTTACCTATCTCATTTTCTTTTTGGGGATGCTGCTCCATGAGGTTTGCACTTAGTTGTATTGCACCCGACAACTCACCTTGATGAGCACTAGACGGTTTAGAACGTCCCAGTTCCTCAAAGTGGTTTCTGTGGTCTACTTCCCAAAATTTTGCTTTCTGCTGCTCACCAGACACTGCTTCATTTGCCGGTTTGCTTGGCACATTTGATTTTGCTAACATATGAGAACTCTGGTGAACCCCAACATGAAGACCTTGTGATTGCAGCTGAGAACCATCAGATTCCACATGCGGCATAGTACTATTTGGAATACCTGCTGGGACAGCTGAACCAGGAGCCCCTTCTCGGAACATTTGGCAGCTGGGGGTGCTGGGTTGGGTATAGTTACCATTATTGAAGTTACTCGGGAATTGATCCGATGAGACGGGAGCATATTGAGCATGATTAGCTTGAGGCCATGGGCTTACATTGGGATAAAAGTTTTGGAAAGAAGGAACAGGGGCGGCATTAGGAGGAGGAGCATGAAGGAGCATATGGTGAGAATTAACCGAGTTCTGAAAAGGCTGAAAAGGGTACTGGGCAGATGGATTGAAAGAGTTTGGCAGGGGGTGAACTCCAGGAGGGAGAGGCTGATCATGGTTGTTATCCATAAGCTTCATATAATAAGGTTTCTTATAACTTTCAGTGTTTCGAACAGCAAAGGTTAAACTCAATGGATACGAATTGAGATGTCAAGGAGACTGTAACTGCATTAACACATATTTTGGACCTCTTAATTCTACATACTAAAACAGCATTGAAGTTACAATTACATGATACATATTGAAATCAAATCTAGGCAGTGCATATTTGACTGGAAGAACAGATCCTGCACGCTAATTATAGTGTCAAGCCGAAAGCTTCATTGTTAAGACATTCAATCTCTCTGCAGACAGCTGAAACCAAGATACGCGACCTTGAAGTAATTTCACGTTCAAGGTTAATGTATCACATTATGTAGTGTAGGTGGGGAATTAGTTGTCGTAGTGAGGGTGCTTTTATGATCCTCTCTATTGTTCACTTAATATAAAGTGAAAAGGGAGAGAGGATTATGGTATAATCCTCTACATGAAGTGATTAGAGTGAGATTATCAAGACTAGGGTGAGAGTATTAAAAATATTCTAATTCTCTTTGACGTGTCTTCTTCTCTCCCCTTCTCTTCCTTCCATATTATCAAACCCTACAGTCACATTTTAACTTGGTATAGGACTTAGGAGCTATTGTTGCACAGAGGTTTGACTCTTCCCGATTGCATTTTTGGCTCCCCTTCATTACAGTGCAATTAGCACTATGTTTATTAGTTTACTTGGTGGTAATGCCCCTTCATTTGTCTCTCCACGTGCAATCGGGCGCTTGCACGTGAGGGGGGAGTGTTAAGCATGATAACACTTTTGTGGACATTCTCTGGCAGCTTGACATTTTAGAGCAGATGGTAAGTTAACATGCGTCATTCCAAATTTCCCAAATAGAGTTGGACACTAGCAATTGTTTGACGTGGTCCCACTTGTTTATGTTTGCTATTGAGAGGCTAAAAGAATGTCAGCATATATTCTTGCTGAGATAAAAAAAAAAAAAAGCCAGAAACAGCTGGAGAATCATTTGGAGCACCAAGAATTCTTTGGCCATCAGTTGGTCACTTAACTCCGTGCAGTCTAATATAACCCGTGATTAACAATTTCTAGAAACTATACATGAGATGTAGAGAGCAGCGTCTTAAACTTACTCTCAAGGTGGGAATGACGTCCAGATTTATTAACTTAAGAAGAGGATTTATAGCCAAGCAAGGGGAGAAGTCTCTTACGCCATACTGGGGAGAACTATATAGTATGGCAGAAGTTGGATTATTATCAAGACTAATAGTCCTCGTGATGCTAACAAAAAATTACTGGAGAGAGAGAGAATGTATGACTTTCCTTGCATGACGTAACATTGAGCATGACAAATTTTGTGCTCGTGTTCTTAATTTGGACCCATTTCCTACCTTGAGGCAGGCGTAGGCATATGTACAGAAGGAGGAGACTCGCCATAATGCCACGGTACAGGTTGTTGCACAGGAGAGATCTGTGATTACTTCTACTCTTGCACAGTGTTCCTCAGGTGGGGAACCTTCCTCTAATCGTGGTATAAGGATCACCTGAGGGGGACTTACCTTACTAAAGCAACTTGTAGGAAGTTGAACCCTCATCTGAAGAAGAATACTGAGCGGAATTCTAATCGCTCACCGACCCATTTGTATGAAACAGGTGATAGTCGTTCTACTTCTACTTCTGACTCATCTAGCTTGTCTGAGGAAGAGTTGCAAATTCTTAGACGCTTGATGTCTAAGCTCGAGCTTTCATCTACTTCAGCATCTTCACTGCTACAGCTACTTCCAGTTTTGCTCAAATAGCTATAACTTTTAATCTTCTTTATTCCCCTACCATTCCATTGTCTAGCCCTTAGATTACTGATTCCAGAGCCACTGACCATATGACTAGATCTCATAAATCTTTTATTCTCCTTGCTCAGGAAAAGACAGGATTTGGGTAAGGTTCGCTTTGTTCTCTGTTCTCCTTGATCCTAATATTTTAAAAACTTCTATAACAAGTCATTAAATTGCAAAGTCACCTTCTACCCTTCTTATTGCGTTGTTCGGGATATCGAGAAAGAATTGGTCATGGCCGGGAGCATAACGGGCTTTATCTGTTGGAAAAAGGAGGTGCTTGCAAGTCCGTCTTACGGGCAAGTTCATCAGGCAGAGTCTAGTACTTCAGCATCTATCTCTCGGTGTTTTGAATAAACTCTTTTCTTTTATTAGTTCAGCAGTGTAAAACTCAAACTTCAATAGCAATGCTTGCGAGCTTGTTAAGCACACACAACCGCGCTACGTTAGTAATGATAAAAAGAAGCCTCAATCCTTATTTCTGGATTCATAATGATGTTTGGGGTTCGTCTCCTGTTACTGCTTTGCATGGTGTTAAGTGGTTCCTCTATTGACTATCCCAACTGCGCTACTGGAGTGTATACGATGCGTCATAAGGATGAGGTGATTGATTTCAAGTTATTCCGTAGTATGGTTTGCAATTGAATGTACCATCAAAATTCTTCAAACAGATCATGGAACTGAGTATAAAGGGGACTGGGTTATGTAGCCAGTATCCAATTTCTACTTCGACTCTGTCTCCTTTCTATAGAGCTTTTGTGTCCTCAATGTCTTCTCTCTGTCTTCCATGGGATCAGAACATAGCACAGGTAGACGAGATGAGAACCTAAGAACTTGTAATCTTCCTCCAGGCAAAAAAACTATGGGTTCTAGGTTATAGATGGGTGTTTTCTGTCAAGCAGAAAGGTAAGGGGAAAATAGATTTTAAGGCAGGAACAGTTACCAAAGGTTGCGCTCACAATTATGGAGTTGATTATCAAGAGACCTGCTCCGGTAGTAAAAATGAATTCCATAAAAGTACTTCTCTCTTTTGCAGCTAACATTGAGTGGGACTTGCAGCAACTTGATGTCAAGAATGCATTTCTTCATGGAGACCTTGAGGAAGAAGTAAACATGGAGATACCTCTTGGATTCACGAATGAGGACGCCGAGTGAAAAGTTTGCAAAGTAAAGAAGGCTCTTTATGGTCTCAAGCAGTCACCCAGAGCTTAGTTCTATAGATTACACAAAGCTATGATTTCATTTGGATAGCATCTAGGCATAGCTGATCAAACAATGTTTATTAAATGCTTCAAAGGGAAATTAAGGTTCACATTGTGTACGTTGATGGCATTGTGATGAAGTTGATAAGGTTGCTAGGTTAATAGCTTATCAAAGCAAAGATCAAGGGCTTAGGTAAGTTGAGATACTTTCATGGGAACAAACTTGCCTGGTCTAGCAAAGGTATCTATCTTTCTCAAAGAAGGCATGTATTAGGCCTCGTGGAAGAAGCTGGTTTGATGGGTTGCAGACCTGCAGATTCTCCTAATTGAAGCAAATCTTGATTTTTGCAATAATGTTGGAGAGATAGATATTGGAGATTGGTTAGAAGATTGATTTATCTTTACCATACTAGACCTGATATAGCCTTCGCAGCAAGTCTTGTTAGTCAGTATATCAGACCTGGTAGATAATATTAGAAATCAGAGATTGGTTGAAAGATTAATTTATCTTTACCAAACTAGACCTGATATAGCCTTCGCAGTGAGTCTTTTCAGTCAGTAATATGCCTGACCCACATACCTCTCACGATGGAGGCAGCGCTTAATATCTGCAGGTATTTGATGTCTGGTCCCAGAAAGGGTCTACTATTTTCCCGGAACGATCATTTAAGGATAAAGGCCTTTACAGATATTGATTGGGATGGATCTATCGATGATAGGATTCTACTTCCGGGTACTGCACAGTTGTAGGTGGAAACTTAGATACTTGGAGAAGTAAGAAGCGAGCTGTTGTACCTAGATCAGCTGCTGAAGCAGAGTATCGAGCCATAGCGCAAGGCATACACGCTTCTTTGGTTGCAAAGTCTACTGGAAGACCTTGGTGAGATTACTAAGACATCGTGACACTATACTGTGATAGTAAGGCTGCTACGAATATTGCTCACTATCAGGTAAGACATGATGGGACGAAGCATATTGAGATCGACCGTCACTTCATCAAAGAGAAGCTGAATACTGGATCAATATCTATGCCTTTTGTGAAGTCTAGTGATCAAGTTGTTGATTTGCTCACCAAACGTCTTGATAGCAAGGTATTTAATCCTCTGGTGTACAAATTGGGCAAAGAGAGACATCAATGCACCAATTTGAGGGAAGTGCTGTCGGGCTATTAGCTGTCGTAGTAGAGTAATTTTGTAATCCTCTCCATATTTCACTTATATACAGAGTGGCTAGGGTGAGAGTATTAAATATGCTCCCATTATCTTTTTTGTATCTTCTTTCTCTCCTCTTGTCTTCCTTCCATATCATCAACCCTACAATCAGATTTTAACTTGTAGCAAGTAGCAGATAGCAGGTACTTGCCATCTCTATCTCTAAGGGAGAATTTAAATTAGCAATTTCATAATTAAATGTGGCTTGGTTATTCTTCTATAATCAGCTGTAATTTTAAACTTCTCAATTTCAGAGGGCATATATGCACCCTCACATCTCTGATAATTAGTGGCACGTTTTTCCACCTTCAAGTTATTGTGAAAGGATATTGTGCGCCACCACTAACAGTGCCTGTTTCCTTCACTCTTTTATCAAATTTCTCAACTCATCTGCCCCTCTATCTCGCCTCTCCTGTTTCTATTTTCAAAGCTAGTTTCCTTGTCATAACTCAACTGGGCAAAGCCTCACCTTGTTTTGTCTAGCCCAGGCTTCTAAGACGATGATTTGTGGAGTTCGCCACATAAACCCTTTTACCTCACCATTACTTTTCTATTATCCTACCACTTCAATTGATAGTAATCGCATTGCTCTTACTATGTTGATACAATTATGGGTCTTCATTGATGTGCCCATAAATCTAAGCTATTTCCCTCCCATAAATCATGGCTGGTCTGAAAAAATCCTACAGACTTTCCTTCATCTTCGTAGTTAAATTTCGATCGCATAACACTCCACTTCTCCATTCTGCCCAACCTGCTTTTATGGTGTGGGTCCTCCCAATTTCTCCTTCACAGTGATCTTTACAAACACTTACCATGTTCCCTGAAATTGCATCCAGTATAACCAATTTCAGTCCCACTTTATCCATACCTTCTTGATTCTAGAGCAATAACTCCTCTTCAGTTGTGCTACTTAATAAACCCTCCCACTCCCAACACCATACCAAACCACTACCTCCCCCACGCACCCTACCGATAAACCCCTCTCCCCCTCCCCTTCACTAAATGTGCATATGCAATCACGTATACATACATAAGTAAAGCACCCCCACGTCGATCCACAGTTTCACAGCCGCCACCGCTTCTTTCTTCCTCTTCCAAATAGGTTCCCTCCCTCTCTCCTCTTAGTTGCAGGATTCTCCAATTCTATTGACCTCCCTGCTCCAGAACCTCGCACCATGTCCCTCTGTCTCTATTTTCTAGCCGCTACTGATTTTCCAAGTAATCATCATAATCTTCCAAATCAATCACCAAAATCATATGAAAAGCGAGCCCAGTGCATTGCAGGCATACGAAAATCATGAAACAAGGAAGCAGTCGCTTCACTAGTGAGGCTAAGGCCGCCTACATCAACCCGCTAACTCATATCGATACAAAAATGACAAGCTGGTTCGTCGGGGTGTGTGTGTGTGAGAGAGACTTCGCACGCAAATCACAATTAAATTTCGACTACACCGCAACGGAATCGCTAAATGTTGATAAGAATCAACCCATAGTTGATCAACTGATTACGAAGACACTATTTACGTTGCAAGTGAGAAGCTTCACGTACCTGCATACGGAGTAAGAGACTCCGGCGAGTTGAGGTGATGCTACAAACTACAATTGGGTTTCCAATTTTTCTTCAAGACGGGTCTATTATTGCTCCCCCCAACAGCGCCTTATTTGGGCGTGCATTAGAAGGGCCGGCAACTTGTTCTAGTAGCTAGATGAAATCCTCTGGCCAATTTGATTAGGCTGCTACCTCTTCCGGCGGTAGCGGGTTCAAAGACGGTGCATGAGCCCAGAAAGATCCTAGTATGTGTGTCTATATATATATATATATATATATATGAAAAAGATCTTTCGCCTCCCCCTTCGTAGAGTTGTCAAATGGGCCGGGCGGCCCGTGGGCTGCCCGACCCGGCCCCTTTCTGGCCCGGGTTGGCCCGGCCCCTTCGATGAACAGTGTTAATCCGGCCTTTTAGGGTCTAGAGCCTAGGCCAGGCCTAAATTTTCTAGAAAAAAGCTCAGGCCAGGCCCGGCTCGGTTTTAGCCCGGGTTTGGTCCGGCCAGGGTCTGGCCAGTTCAGGTCCCCCTCTTTACTTTTGAAATTCCATTTTTCCTCTTCTTTTTCCCCAACGGATTTATTTCTATTTTCCCTCCTAAACAGTACTGAAGATTTAAGTAATGCGAAGAATAATAACACATCTTAAAGTCTTCGATTTTTTTTCTTTGTAAATATAGTGGTCATGGGATCGGATAAATTTTTAACATCTTTATGTATTGAAATTGCTGACCCCAATGCATCGTGTACCCCACATTTACTGTATTTTGTCAATTTATGTTACAATTTGAGTGGGCTGGAACTTGGAATCTGCTTTATTTCAGCACATATATTGTTCTGTGCCCAACCATGGGCTTCAGATAATCGAACCTAATTCCAGTTCTAGTGTTCGGATTGCCTAAAATTTGGTTTAAAAGAGAGATTGCATAAAGAAGATTCAAAAGGTATTTCCTTTTAAGTGTAAGTTTTACCAAGAAGAGTAGCTTTGTCCTCGACTTTTAAGCTCCATCAACGGATGTGCATTGCATAGTCTCACACAATGAACCTGAAGTCAGTGGTAAAAGGGAGGGGTAGCACTGTCGCGTGCCCACCCCCATCTTTTGGGATGAAGTTTTTCTTGACAATTTGACTTTTATCTTTATGATGATGATGATATTTGTAACTTCATGTCCCTTTGAGAATTTATCATTATTGAGAATATTTTTGAAGCCAAACTTGTTGATTTAGTATATTGAATTAGTCTTACTATATACCGTAAAACATATTCTTACACATCAATCTTTTTAACTCTTGTCACTATAGATTTGTAATAAAGCATTGATTGCTGTTAGGGACGCTTTAATAAAGCGTCCCTAACAGTAAATTACCATAATTAAAAAAAATTCTTACCTTGAATAACAAGAAAATGCCAAAAAAAAAAAAGAAAATTGGGCCCGGGCCCGGCCCAAGCCCAGCCCTAAATGTTGCGCCTAGGGCCTGGGCTTGGACCGGGCCCAGATATCCTCAGAACCAGGCCCGGCGGGGCCCGGCCCGGTTGGCAGCCCCCTTGGCCCGGCCCCGGCCCGATTTGTTGGAGGCCCGATGGGCTTGGGCTGGGCCTGCCCAAGCCCGGCCCATTTGACATCTCTATAGTTTCGTCTCATAATTTTGTAACCAACTGAAAATTTTAAATATTCTTACAGCATTTATATTGTGTTATCATTAATTTACTAAGGTTCACTTTTATTAATCAAACAAGTTTTGACTTCTGGACTTGCTCCTAACTTCAGTAAAAGTGTAATTTATTTAGCTCGTATTGATGAGGTTACTGTTGTTACATGAGATAATTGGCATTCTTGTTAGCAAATTTTATGTCACATATCTGGGTCTCAGCTGTAATAAAAGAATTGCAAAATCCTTTTAGAGCGAATTGACTGAGAAAATTTCAAGTCGAGCCACTAACAACGTATCTTATGCTGACATAGTGCAGATTGTTGATTCTCAGTATTAGACCTGGCAAAATGTTAACCGTACCCGTTACCCGGACCGTACCCGGTCCAAAATGCCGAGTACGGGTAGCCATTTTCACTACCCGCTGAAATTAGACCCGGACCTGAACCGACCCGTAAAAGCCGGGTAAATTCGGGTCGGTTATCGGGTACCCGGGTTACCCGGTTATATGCCTATATATAATATTTCTAGAGTTTCTCTCATTTTCTCCCCCACTCACTTGCTTCTGCCGCCCCTCCCCTAAAGTCTCCCTCACAGATCCCTCTCACAGGTCCCCTCTCTTTACTCTCGCTCTCTCTCACAGATCTGCCAAACTCACGACCACTTTACTCCACCCACGACTCCACGTCGATCACCCACTAGATCTACCGCATCTCGCCGCCACCGGTCGGTCACTTAGTCTCCCCATGGCCCCTTCGCCACCAATCGGTCACACCTGTGGCCCCGTCGCCAACGATCGGTCACCACCGTGGCCCCACAACACCGATTTGTCACCACCGATCGGTCACCATCGTCGCTGACCAGTACTCCGTGGCCACTAATCAGTCACCCCGTGGCCCCGTGGCCACCGATCGGTCACCACCGTGGTCCCGCAACACCGATCCGTCACCACTGAGGCCCTGTCACCACCGATATGTCGCCACTGTCGTTGACCGTCACTCCGTCACCTTGTGGTTGTTGGGTAGACTTTCAGTCAGTGGATATTGATGGACGATGATTGTCGTGTGTTCTCGATCTGCAGATTTTTTTCCCCAGATTGTTTTTTTTTTCAGATGGATGGATGTTGAGATTGTTTTTTCTTCAACAGAAAGATGTTATTTTTGTGAAATGAATTTTGATAGATAAACAATGAATTATTTGACTTTTGGAGGTTAAAATATGTCTAATTAGTAGGTAATTAGATTATGTTTAATTTAAAAAATAATTAATTAGAAATTAATGATATACCCGTGGTTAATACCCTACCCGCCAGGATAGGGTACGGATCCCAGATATTCGTACCCGGAAAAACCCGGGTATAAATTACCCGACCTGGTTTTACCCGGATCCGCCCGGGTATTACCCGTACCCACGCGGGTCGACCCATTTGCCAGGTCTACTCAGTATACAAGTGTATTGGTGTATAATTTTTCTGTTGCCAAAAAAGATTATTAAACAAATTGAAGGAAAGATCAGAACTTTTAGTTGGCATGGGAAGGATGTTAAACGTACTAGGGCAAAAGTTTCTTGGAAAGACTTATGCCATCCGAAAAAAGAAGGTGGTTTAGGACTAAAAAGAATGGCAAAATGGATTAAGGCTGCAAGGCACCTATGGAATTTGACTCATAAAAAAGACTCATTGTGAGTCAAATGGTACCACATAACATCGTAAAGGAAAAGCAAATATTGACTTTCAAGCTTCATGTAAGCCTTTCATGGACTTGGTGCAAAATAGTGAAGATTAGGGATCTATTCAATCAATTTTTCAGTTGTAAAGTGGGTGATGGTAAAGACACGTGGTTATGGCTTGATAGATTAATTCCTAATGGTACTTTAATCAACAAGTTTGGACAAAGACTCTGGTTTGGGTTAAATACAAAACTTTTTTCTATAATATTCACGTATTTGCAGTTCACTCTCTGTATTTCTAACTTTGACTATGATGTGCCCCTATAATTGACAATGTCGTTGCAAAAGAGTCCAAAATTGGACGTCTATCTATTTTCGAGCGTTAAGTTCGCATGTGTTGCTCACATGCCATTTTGGCATGGGCATAATTATCCATTCCATTGCCTCTTTTCCCCGAATTGTCGCACACAATTTTCTCTCCAAAAAAAACTCTCTTCATACATACATATGGGTGTTTTCAAGTATAGGGTTTCAAGAAAGAACGATAGATAGAGAGAGAGAGAAAGAGAGAGAGAGAAAGAAAGAAAGAAAGAGAGAAATAATTCCCTATCATGGCTCATGTATAATGTCAATGCAGTGAGAGAGCAATCACAAGGACTTCGTGGACATACCAAAATCTAGGTTGAAGATTTTGGAGTTCAAGCAACACGGTGGGCTTTCAGGGTCAACTTTTCTTCTTTCCATTTTATTAATCTGAAATAACACTTCCAATGCTTTCCTCACATGTTGGTAGGTCTGGGTTTTTACTTGTCGTGACCCTCCAGTTAGGATTAACAGGTCAAATGAGAGAATTTGGATGATTGTTGTAATTAGTAGCTGCGAAGTTGCTTTTCTTGATTTTGTTTGTCAATCTGATGATGATGTAAGAAAGACTAAAGGTGAAGATGTGGACGATATGTAGAAAATGTTAAGCATGTACTGTATTAGGGAGATGTGTAATTTGCTAAAGCAATGTACTGAATCAAGGTCTTCCCTCCGACTGGTTCCCTTGTTGTAATGGTTCCTCTGATGTATGTCTGATTATAGTCAATGACAACTCTATTTCCCGCACTAATCACTGTTTGTTATAGTTTGATGAATTCTAATAAATATGTCCCCAAAACTTTGATGAATTTTGACAAATTGGTCCCCTAAACTTTGAGAACTTTTGACATATCTACTTTGAGCAATGATTGCAACTTGCCACTTTGCTGTGCAAACTTTGCTAAACAGGATTTCTAAAACAAGGCTTACAATTAGAGTGGACAGAAAAAACTCAATTAAGAACACAACAATGCATTAAAAAGAAACCTTGACATCATCCAAATACCTTGCAATTCAGTTACATATGTTGTGCATTGAAGCATCCAAACAACCATCCAATTTAGTTACATATGTTGTACAAAACCCATTCACTCAGTTACACATAATATATCAAAAGCAGCCACCCTACCCATTTATTTACTGTGTCCAAAAACCAGCCACCTACCAATGCATCTACTGTGTCCAAAAACCAACTACTTACCAATGTACCTATTTGTGTCAAATAACCTGCCAACCTACTTACATTCTGCAAAATTAGCATCCAACCCCTAACTTCCTATGACTTTTATTTACCCTTGCCCTTTGCATTAAGTTTTTTCTTTGGTTGGCCTTCACCTTTGTTTGCTAGCTTGCGGTTGCCCTTGGTCTTACATTTCTTTGTCATGCATCATTAGTGCTTTGTCCTTGAGATTGAGTCATTTTCCCTGGGCTTTGACCTTCATTGGCAGTTGCCTTTTGTTGTCCTTTGGCAGCAGTTGTCCTCTCTTTCCCTTTGCTTTTGACCACCTTGTCTTTGATCTTCCTTGGTAGTTGCCTTTAGTTGTCCTTTGGTAGCAGCTATCTTTTTTCTTGCTTTGACCACCTTAGTTTTAACCTTCCATGGTCATTGATACTCTAACTCCAGCAGCTCCATCCTTAAAGTTAAAGGCAACATACTTCTTGCCCTCTTTCATTATGAATGGACTCTCTTAGCTTGATGATGGTGTTGCTCTACATTGATTGGTATAAGCCATGGTGGTCTTTAAGATCTTGGCTGTGGAGTTGGCATAAACCCTTATGGAACATGTGTAAGACCCCAGAATTTCCGGAGCGTTCGTCGATCAATCGATCAAATCCTTAATTATTCAATCAATTGAATACCACTAAGGATAACCCAATAATATCCATATCAGAGTTCTACAATAACTCAAATATCTCGGCAAATCGTTCTCAACACAAGACAAATTCAAAGTGTTTAATTTATTAAGTTACACACTGGTTCCCTCGCAGGGACTTAAATAAACAAATAATGAAAACGCTAAGTTATTTCATAATCAAGCTCATTAGTTTCGGAATCTTACTGGCAATTGTTTCCTGCAGAAGAGAACTGAAAAGGGGCGTGAGCTTTCGAGAGCTCGGTAAGGTCGCACAAAAATCCAAAGAGGAATACAATGATTATCAGATTCACTTCAAAAACAATAGGAAACAGATTCAACTCAAATCCCTTAACCAAACCAAATATAGATGGTAACAATTTCAATTACACTAAACGATTTCAGATGATATTGAACATGAGTGTAATGCAAAGCCACAGAGGCAATGCAGGGTAACATTAAGCAAATCCACACAGGCAGTACTCACTAACAATATGGTTATATATGCATATGAACACTAGCTAGACCATTAAGATACTAGCATCTCCCGACAATAACAGACCATCATTATATCACCCCCGATACAGACCATCCTTATAACTCTTCAATACACTAATTAGTATCAATATGTAGAATGCAATAATCGATAATACAATGATTAAATCAATGCACAACGAGAATATATACCGAGCATCTAATAGGATTTTCAATAAACGTGTAAGGCTCAAAACAGGATATTAATAAAATCGATGCAATTTCATAACAATTATAAACGAGTCCAATGAAACTTCAAATAACAATTTAGAAAAATTCTTATGATGTCAAATTAAAAAAAATAGAGTTTCGGACGAAATCTGTTACCTCGATTCAAGCAAAATAAAGCTAATCCAAAATCTTCTGAATTTAACCTAGGTTAACAAATCACTTATCCGAACACATTTTACACTATTATATTATAAACCTAGTATAAATCACCCACAACACACTCACTCCTCAACCCGGGCGATGAAATTCGAGCGATGAAATTCGAGCGGGTCCCACACACGACCAACCATTCCAAAAGATCTGTCACACTTCTCAAGGCTTAGAAATAATTCAAAAATATTTTTAATTTTCATTAAGCATTCTTTATAGCTTAAAACAACATATGGAATAAAAACATAATTTTAAAATATTTTAGAATATTTTTAAATTAAAAATATGTTTAAATTCACATAAATTGTCAAAATTGCTTCTAGCTGGAAATAATGATTCATAATTTTTGTAAAAGCCTTAATATATGTATCAAAATTATAAAAATAAAATTAGAGTTTAAAAGACATTAAAACTATTTCTTTATTTTTATTTTGCTAATTTCAATGCGATATGAAAAATGATAATAAATCGATTCCAAAAATCACCAAACTTAATCTGGAACTTATTTGTACCATAAAAACATCCTACAGACGCCAGTAAATTTTAACAGCCCCAACAAAAGATTTTACAAATCTGATTTTGCAGAAAATATTAAAAATACATACATTCTCAAAAAATTACGAATCTTTGTCAGAAATTCTAATATAGCCTAACGTATTATACTGTAAAGTCGACACACTAACAATCATCGTGCATTACCCAACTCACGTGTCAAGCTTAGCGTAAATTCGTGGTACACCAATGTAAGTACAGGATACCACTGATACATCACTGAACTCAGCCCACTTCACTTTATTCTCTGCACTCAATCTCTCGTTCATTCAAGGATCACTCATAAACTTACTTATACAGTGCATTCCCTCACACACTCACACACTTATATACACAATATATATACACAACACTTACACACACACACACACACACACACAATATTCCCACTATGATAATATACACAAACACACATAAACAATATTCAAGCACCACACTTTGATATACATGCACCCACATATGTTTACATCACCTCCCATGCCACTCCATTCTCCTTCTTCTTTATTTCTTTACACACACACACACACACACACACACACATATATATATATATAAACACACACCACACACATCGCTCCAATACACTCACAATACTCAGTTACTCTTTCATGCATATTTGTATTTTGTACACACCCACATACAGCACTCACGTACCCAATACTTAGACACACACTCACTCATTTCAAAACACAATACAGAGTTCACTTACAAGCCACTCTCATATTCACTCACATAGGTTCACCAAAATCACCATTCATTCACACAGCACATCGTGGGTCTTCTCTCCCTCTCCTTTCTTTTTCCAACACCCACACATACACAACTTAGAGTATACAATACACACCTCACCATACTGCACACCACTTTCCATCTCACACCCACTGCCTCATGGCAGTGGGTCTCTCACTTTTCATTTCACTCACACACCTGCACTCAAAATCTCACACAATCAGGTTCACATTTTCACCATATACTTCCCATTACTCGTACCCACATATCATCCACTCCCTCACCTCACATACACAACACATATTTACATTTACACATCACACAAACACCCATATATAATTGAGCCAATTGTATTCACAATGGTATCCACATATAATTGAGCCAATTGTTGCACAGTAAAATTAGCTTGAATAGGCAAAAAGTGCCGATTTAGTGAGCCTATCCACCACAACCTATATCATATCATAACCCTGAGCCGTCTTGGGTAAACCGCCTACAAAATCTGTAGTAACGTGCTCCCACTTCCACTCGGGAATCTCCAATGACTGTACCGTTCCTGCTGGCTTCTGGTATTTGGCCTTTATTTGTTGACAGACCAAACATCGAGACACAAACTCCGCTATGTCCCTCTTTATTCCCGACCACCAAAAATGCTCTTGAAGGTCATGTTACATCTTGGTACTTCCTGGGTGCAATAAAAAATACGAATTATGTGCCTCTGACAATAACAATAGCTTCAGCTCCTCATCATTTGGGACACATAACTGACGGCCAAATTGTAACACTCTCTTTGAGAACCTTGAACTCTGTATATTTCCCGCTTTCATTACCTCCAACGATCTTGGATAGCTCACGGTCGCTCGCCTATGCCTCTTTAATCCTGCTATTTAATGAGGGTTGAATCTGCATAGGTGCCAATACTACACCATATCCCAGACATCTGACCTCCAGATCTAATTGCCTCATCTCTTTTAATAACTGAGGTTGTCTCGTAATCAATACTGCTAGGTTTTCAGTACTCTTCCTGCTAAGGGCATCAACCACTACATTGGCCTTACCTGGATGGTAGTGGATGGAGCACTCATAATCCTTCAGAAGCTCTAACCATCTGTGTTGTCTCATATTTAGCTCCCTCTGTGTAAATATATATTTGAGGTTCTTGTGGCCTGTGTAGATTTCACAAGTCTTTTCATATAAGTAATGTCTCCATAGCTTCAAGGCAAAGATAATCGATGTTAACTCTAGATCATGAGTCGGATAGCTCTGCTCATGAGTCTTCAACTGCCTTGATGCATAAGCAATGACCTTCCCATGATGTATCAAAACACAACCAAGCCCTTTCCTAGAGGCGTCACTATAAATTACAAACCCTCTTAAACTTGATAGTAATGTCAACACCGTGTTGTCACTAGTCTTTGCTTCAACTCCTGGAAGCTGGACTCACACTCGTTAGTCCAAACAAACCGCACATTCTTACGTGTCAAATGAGTCAATGGTCCTACAATCTTTGAGAGGCCTTTCACAATCGCCTGTAATAACCTGTTAGACCCAGAAAATTATACACCTCCTTTACCATGCTAGGTCTCTGCCACTCTATCACTGTTTTATTCTTTTTTGAGTCCATAGAAATGCCATCCTTAGATACCACATGTCCCAGGAAACCAACCTGTTGTAGCCAAAATTTGCACTTTGAGAGCTTTGCGTACAACTTGTAGTCTCTTAATTGTTACAATACTAGCCTCAGATGTTCCTTATGCTCATTTTCTGACCTCGAGTATACCAAAATATCATCGATGAACACGATGACGAATTAATCTAAATAGTCTCTGAACACCCTGTTCATCAGATCTATAAAAACTATTGGGGCATTCATTAAACCAAAAGGCATAACAACAAACTTGTAGTGCATGTAGCGTGTTCAAAACGTTGTCTTTGGTATATCCTACTCTCTTACCTTCAATTGGTGATACCCTGACCTTAGATCGATCTTCGAAAAGCGACAAACACCCTGAAGATGATCAAACAAGTCTTCAATACAGGGCAATGGGTAGTTGTTACGGATCGTAATCTTGTTCAACTTTCTGTAATCAACATAGAGTCTCAGTATACTGTCCTTCTTCTTCATAAAAAGGACTGGAACGCCCCATGGGGATACGCTAGGACGTATGAACCCCCAATCTAGTAACTCCTGCAACTACTCCTTCAGCTCTTTCATCTCAGTTGGAGCCATATGACACGGTGCCTTAGATATAGGCTCTGAACCTGGAACAAGGTCGATCACGAACTCTATCTCTCGATTCATGGGCTTCCCTGTTAACTCTTCAGGAAATACATCTGGATAATGCTCTACCACATGAATAGACGTCAACTCATGATCATTCTGACTCGTATCCGTGACATTATATCCCAGACAACCACGGCATAATAACTGTTGTGCTTTGATGGCCGGAATAATACTAACCAGCCCACTTGGTTTAGAGCCACGAGTATCAAAACAAACTACCTTTCCATGATAATCCATATACGCATTATTGGCAGATAACCAATCCATGCCTAATATGATGTCAAAATCACAAATAGCTAATGGAATGAGGTCTATAGGAAGGTCTCTATCCCCAATATGAACTACAATCACAAAGAGTCGTCGATACTATTAAGGACTCTTCCAACGGAGTGCCTATCGTGAGGTCAGTCTCTAAAGGTCGGGTTTTCACCTTCAATCGTCATGCAAATATAGGTGATACAAAAGAGTATGATGCTAGCGAGTCAAACAATACACGAGCATCTAGTGAGTTAACTGGAAGTTTACCTGACACCACGCCATTGGATGTCGCCACATCCTGGGCTGACATAAAGAAGAGACGGGCTGACGTCCTGGGCCTCTGCCTCTATTGAGACTGCTGAGTAGTGCCTTGCTGACTTTGTCATCTCCCCTGATGAGGAGTAATGCTCGCTGCTGCACTGACTGTAGGAGCAGGACGGAAAGTTGGCTAATTCTCCCTAACTGATGGGCAATCTCGGACCCGGTGTTATGTGCTCCCACACTTGTAGCATCCCCCAGTAACTTTATAACACGGTCTGTGACCATGGTTTTTCCTGCACGTAGTACAAGGAGCAGCTTAAAAACTATCCTGATACATGGACCCGTACTCTATGTAGATTGATGCCCTTGCCTAGGTGGCAGTCTGGATCCAAAACTCTGTGCCGATCTGGCTCCCTCACTCTATGCACCCCTATAATCCATGTTCTGCACTGGTCGACCCCTAGAACTCTGTCTAGATCTAGATTGCTGATATGAAGTGGATCTGAATCCCTGATTATGCCCCATCCTCTGACTATGAGCACCCCGATGAGGTGCAAAAGAAAGCTACTGACACTTGTCAGCCTATGAATACCTACCCCATCCTCTGACTATGAGCACCCCGATGAGGTGCAAAAGAAAGCTACTGACACTTGTCAGCCTATGAATACCTACCCTCATGTATGTTCCTCTTCTGGCCACCTTGGCACTGCTCAAACCTCTTCTTGTTGTTGGATCTGGATTGTTCCAATACACGCGCCAGATCCATGCACTCCATATAGCTCAACAACCGAGCTGATATTGCTTCATCCCTCAAACCAGGCATAACCCTCCATTCAAGTTTCCAACACTTGTCGGCCTCGGTTGTTAGCATTCTGTCTGCAAATCTGGCCAATTGTGAAAACCTCATCTCATACTCATCCACCATCTTCCCGTCCGCCTGAGTTATGTTGGCGAACTCCCAAAGAAGTACCGCTTATTAAACAACTCTTTGAACTGTCTCAAGTCACCTCAAGCCGTTGCTACGCAGTCTTACTGGCCTCCACCATCTGCCACCATTGGTCAGCCTTGCCTCTCAGCTTGTATACCACAAACTCAACCTTCTACTTATCAGTACACCTAATAGCTTGGAATATCTTCTCCAATTCTGCAATCCAGGACTCTACTTTTATAGGATCCACTAACCCGTTAAAGTTTGTCGGATGCTATGTGTTGAATTTGCTTAGGTACTCATTTCCTGTACTTGTGGTTGTGGCTTAATAGGGTTTTGTATACCCTGTTGCTGATTGACCAAATTCTGGGCCATGATTGCCAAAAGTTGGTTCATAGTGTTTAGAGTGGCAACCATAGGTTCCTGATTAGGTTGCTGCGGCTTTGTAGGGGTTGCCTCCCTAACTGAAATCTCCGGGGGTACGCCCTCAAGTGAAAACTCTTGGTCTCTAGTACGACCCCTGGTACGGCCTCTGGTGTTACCACTACATGTGCGTGTCATGCTATAAAATAAACTATTATAAAAAACACACAATTGTAATTAATAGAAATAATGTAAATCAAAACTTATCAAAATAAATAACATAATTTGAATGTTGAAGAAAATCGAGAAATTCTACGGATTACAAAGACATAAACTTATTATCTACTGACACTACATTTTTTTTCTACTCTCTCTTGCTTCTCTGCCCTAGTTGTTTTCCTCCTCAATGTAGTCATCACATTCCCAAATCCATTATTGTATTTGAGTCTGCAAAAGCGTCACCGAGTCAGCATCACCTAGTAGGTTCTCTAACTCCATAATCTTCTTTCGGATGTAGTAGTTATAGTCGTACCTCCTTTGCCCCCAAGCGTTATCAAAACCTCTCCTCACAAACTTCAGTTGCTCTTTCAATAAATCTCTTTCCTCTCTCACTTGGCTGATATCCATCTCTAGCGACGCCATCTGACTGGTCAGATCTTTCTTCTCATTAGTCACTTGGGTGTACTTCCGTTCCTATTTACAAGGTACGGAGTCATCACGTTCAACATGTTCGACCTCGAAATCATCCTGGACCAGCCCTTCCAGTTCGATCACAGTAGGGTTTTCTTCTTCCCACCCGTCCTCCTCAGAATCTTCCTCTAGGTCCTCCTCGAAGGGTTCTTCCTCAAATTCATCATCTTATTTCCATCCTCCGGTACTGAGCTATGCGTCATAAGATACCTTAGCCATATCCGACAGTACCAAAAATACAAGCGTCGTTAATATTCTATTGTCCAGATCTATATATAACTACCCTATCGTTAAACTAAGGTCATTTGATTCCCTTTCGAATACTCCAACTACTCAAACAAATTTCCTAGTATAAGCTTCTAAGTTTAAGGAAATCAAAAGCCTAAGCTCTGATACCAACTGTAACACCCTGAAATTTTTGGAGCGTTAGCCGATCAATCGATCAAATTCTCAATTATTCAATCAATTCAATACCACTAAGGATAGCCCAATAATAGCAATATCAGAGTTCTGCAATAACTCAAATTTCTCAACAAATCGTTCTCAACACAAGACAAATTCAAAGTTCTTAATTTATTAAGTTACAAACTGGTTCCCTCGTAGGGGCTTAAATAAATAAATAATGAAAACGCTAAGCTATTCCATCATCCAGCTCATTAGTTTCGGAAACTTACTGGCAATTGTTTCCTGCAGAAGAGAACTGAAAAAGGGCGTGAGCTTTCGAGAACTCGGTAAGGTCGCACGCACAAAAATCCAAAGAGGAATACAATGATTATAAGATTCACTTCAAAAACAATTTCAATTACACTGAAACGATTTCAGATGATATTGAACATGAGTGCACTGCAAAGCCACACAGGCTACAGGGTAACATTTAGCAAATCCACACAGGCAGTGCTCACTAACAATATGGTTACATATGCATATGAAAACTAGTTAGACCATTAAGGTACTAGCATCTCCTGACAATAACAGATTATCCTTATATCACCCCTGATACAGACCATCCGTATTACTCCTCAATACACTAATTTGTGTCAATATGCAAAATGCAATTATCGATAATACAATGATTAAATCGATGCAAAACGAGAACAAATACGGAGCATCGAATAGAATTTTCAATAAACTTGTAAGGCTAAAAAAGGGTATTAATAGAAATCGATGCAATTTTATAACAATTATAAATGAGTCCAATGAAACTTAACAGTTTAGGAAAATTCTTACGATGTCAAATAGATGAAATAAAGTTTGGGAAGAAATCCCTTACTTCGATCCAAGCAAAATGAAGCTAAAACGCCCTCAATCCAAAATCCTCTAAAACCTAGGTTGATAAATCACTTATCAGAATACATTCTAAACAATTATATTATAAACCTAGTATAAATCACCCACAGCACACTCACTCTTCAACCCGAACGACGAAATTTGAACGAGTCCCACACACGACCAACCTGTCCAGAAGACCCGTCACAATCCTCGAGACTTAGAAATAACTCAAAAATGTTTTTAATTTTCATTAACCATTATTTATAGCTTAATACATCATATGGAATAAAAATATAATTTTTGTATATTTTTTTATTGTTTTTGAATTAAAAATAATTCATTTAAATTCACTAAAAATCCCATAATTTGCCAAAATTGCTTCTAGCTGGAAATAAAGACTCATTTTTTTTTATAAAGCCTTAATATATGTATAAAAATGAGACAAATAAAAATTAAAATTTAAAAGACATTAAAACTATTTCTTTATTTTTTTGTTTTGCTAATTTCAATGGGATACGAAAAATGATAATAAGTCAATTTCAAAAATCACCAAACTTAATTTGGGACTTATTTTACCATCAAAACATTATTCTATTTTTTCCAAAACTTTTTCTTGAGTATTAAAGGTTCCAAAAGATTTTACAAATCTGATCTTGCAGAAAATATTAAAAATACATACATTCTCAGAAAATTAAGAATGTTTGCCAAAAATTCTAATATAGCCTAACGTATTATACTGTAAAGTTTGACACACTAATGATCATCGTGCACTACTCAACTCACGTGTCAAACTTAATGCTAATTTGTGGTACACCCTACGAAGGAACCGGCCGATTCACATCTTAAAATTTTTAGTTTTTTTCCTGAATTTCGGGACATTATCAGTCCTTAACTTGGTAATTATTGCTAAAAAAATAGAAGGGATATACCAGATTCAAAAATTATCTCCATATATTATATAAATCCGTGATTAATCACATGCATCAAGGATAAATCACAAGATAATTCTAACTCGTCTAACCATTCAGAATCTCTTAACTGGACCTGGGTCAAACCTAACTAACTAGACTTGTTGAACTAACTGAACTGGACTCCAACTGAGCTGGACTCCAACTGAGCTGGACTAAATCACTTATTTGACTTAATTAAATAGATTAGCCTCATTAGATGATTAGGCATAAATCCCATAGCAATAATAAACTTAATCATCAATAAAGCCAAATAAAATAAATAAGAATGATAAAATAAAACTACAAAAGGGGTGTCTATAGCCATAATCCTAAAACAAATAAAACCTAGTAAGTTAAAATAATCTTGTCGGCCGGGTACTTGGCCTACAAGTTCCTCCCCGAAGGAACCTTATTTAACCAGATGTAAGATTCGACTCGAGCAGAGGTTGTGCTCGTGTCACCGGCTAAAGTCGAGTCAGGGAGGGACAAGGCTAAATGTAAGCCATCGGCAACAGAAGGTTGAGTGGTTTTCATTTGGTGATGGGTGGCGAGGGTTGCATAATGGTTGTCATGATTGGTGAGGCGACATGTTTTTATAATGATTATTAACGATATGGTGGTAGAATTGGTGAGGATGGCGATGGCAGGAGAATGGGAGAAGACTAAGAGAGAGAAATGCGAGAAGAAAAATATTTTTGAAATGTACGTTGGTACAGCTTTGCCCCTCGTCCACTTAATTTAGATAGCAGGTCAAATTTGGCCCAATTGTTTGAAATTTAAAATATCAAGGTGTTAGTTATTTAATTCAAAATCACATAATTTTATTTGTCAAAACATTTGAAACCATAAGGAGTTCAGCCTTTTAATTGTTTATTATTTCCATGACCTATTACGTTAAGTCCAATCGTTTTGCCATCTATTCACAGTTGATGGGTTGATGCAATTCGAAATGTCTAGCCCATCTTCTTTTTTCTTTTTTTGGAATGGAATTCAAGCACCTAATATACTATAATAAAATGGACTCTTGAAATTAAAAGGAAAATCAAACAAAAAAACTTCCAAATAAGAAATTCTCATATAAAACAAAAAAATGCCGCAAAAGTGCCTAAATGCCCTATTTTTTAAGCTCCTTTTCCTTTTTTTTTCTAATTTTTTCTATTGATTTCCAAAAGACTACTCTTTTTGAAGCTCGGGATGCCTCCATGACCTTCACGGCCATTGGCCCTCATGATAAAGGATGCCACCAACAACCATGGCTACCCATGCTCAAGACTGCCACCAACATTACAACCAACACCGCCACCAACCTCTCTAACCACTAATGACCACATGCGCCATCGACCATGCCACCCATTACCAAATTACCACAAATTTCTTTGGTACCACAATTTCATCCAATTCAATAACCAAAGCATTACACGGATCGATCACTACCACAATTCAAATGAATCCACAACCATCGTCGCCACAATTCAAAATCAAAGCACCGTACTACACCAATTCAAGTTGAAACCAGCATCACCACCATAATCCGAACTCAAATCAAACCCAATAACATGAAAGAAATCTTGTTGGCTAAAAAACCCAGAAGCACCATAATTCCAAATAAGTTTAACCCAAGTTTTAGATAATCTTGTTAGCCGGTACTTGGCCCATAAGGGAACGTTACTTAGTTAGCCCTGGGATCTGCTCTAGTCGAGGTTGTGCCCGTACGGACGACTTTAGCCGAGTTAAGAAGGAACAAGGCTAAAGGGAAGCTTGAGCAATAACCGAAGGTTGAGTAACAACCGATGGTTGAGTGGTTGTGACTTGGGGATGAGTTGCGAGGGTTGTCATGTGTGGTAAGGGGTTGGGTCATGGTGGTGGTTATTGATGATAATAGATGTCGATGGTGGTACCGTGGCAGTATTGTGAGGATGGTGGTGGCAGCCAAGAGAGGAGAAGACCAAGAGAGTAGTGTGTCAAGAAAAATATCTCTCCAACATATGTTTGGACCGCTTTGCCCCTGGTCCACTTAACTTAGACATCAGGTTGAATTTGAGTCCAATTGTTTGAAACTTGAAATGTCAGGATACTAGTTATTACCTAATTTAAAACCACTGGATTATATTTCCAAATTTTTCCAACCAAAGGGGTTTAACCTTTTAATTGTTTAGTATTTTCACGACCTATTACGCTACTCCTCTCAATTTTCTATTCAGAATCGATGCGATGCCGACATATTTAGCCATGTTTTCCTTTCTGAAAAGAAATTCAGGCACTTTGTAATACCCCATATTTTTGAGTACTTATTTAAATAATAGTTAGAAATTTATACTGATTTTGAGTTAAGTAATGGATCTTTGAGAATTTTATTGGAGTCCTTTTAGTGACGAAATTAATATTTAATAGTCTTAGTGGCTAAATTGATTAGATTAGATATTATTTAAAAAGAAGAAGAAGAAGAGATTTCAACTTGGATTAGGTTATTAAAACATATTGTGATTAAATTAGTAATGAGGACTTCATGTTGTATTATGATTGCACACTACTAATTAGGACTTCAAGATATATTAGAATTAGATTAGCAAACTCTATAAAGGGGAAGAAAACATAAGAGTTTTCATATTTTTTTTAAGATAAAGGAGAGAAAAGAGCTAATGCATTCTTTTAGGTATTCAAGCAAAAAAGGTGGTAATTGATCTAAGATAAATAAGAGATTTTTTACGTCATATTCGTTACTTTGAGGTAAGGGTTCTTATGCCATCTTTTTGTTTTATATACGAGATCTATGTGCTATGCTTTGATTCCCAAAAATATATTTGTCTTTGGGCGTATTGTTGATCATCAAGTTTATTTTCAATGTTATCCATGAATTTTTCTATTGTCTTACATCTTGCGTTAAATACGGTTCTTTATGATTATAATATTATTCATTGCTTTTAGGGCTCGCTATTTACCTTCCAAACTCCGTTCTCTGTTCACCGCCAAGGAGGCTCAACTGTGTTAGTTTCAAAGATTAGCCACATGTCATGTTCTCATTTGGCCTTTGACATATATTATGTGTATTGTATCAAGATTCCATCGTACTTCTCCCAGATTTTTTGCTTAATCATGTAAATCTTCTTCCTTACCTTACCACGTGTCACATTTCTATTGGGTCTTGAATTCTTTTCTTTAATTTCCATCCGTATAATCCACATTAGCCGTGTAATGCTTTGGCTTGGATTGCCATGTGTCAAATTTTTGGTGGCTTTTATTTCTTTTTTTTAAAGTTAAATATGAGATAATGACATATATATATATATATATATATATATATATATATATATATATATATATATATATATATATATATATATATATATATAAGGAGAGGCTACATCGTTTCCATGGATACAGGAGTAGACAAGCTACTTTCCATGGACAGTTACAAAATACAACCAAATCAAAATAAAGTTAAGAGTTTAAAAGAGTGTAACAGAGTAGTAAAGAGATCAAAAAGTCAGGTTGTAGTCGTATAGTTGTTGACTTCGCCTCCATGTGATAGCAAAAGCTGCTCTGATTTGTCTTTGGCAATATGGATCAAGTCATTTGTACAGTAGCAAACGTGAATATAGTGATATTCTTTGAGAGCAAAATGAATATCCTTCAAAAGACCAGAAAAACAAGCATCAGCTGCTCTAGATGTCTAAATAACAGAAATGATAAATTTATCGTGAGTAAATATAGATATGTGAAAAAGAGAAAATCTGGTAAGGCAAAGAAGGCAAATAAGCAGACTTTTGAGGCCCGCTTCATTATGAGAATTTGTCATAATTTTTTTTTGAAAAGAATGACAGGAGGGATAAAGAAGTGTTATTTACAAAGATGTAAAGGCTAAATTGGTGAGAGGCAGCATCAAAGTGAAAACCTAGAATGGCTAATGAGGTGTGAAAAGATGGGCAATGACAAATTTTGTTAAATTGAAAGGAGTGGTTTGAAGGAAGAAGGGTGGATTGGGGTCTAGGAGGCAAGGAGTGAGAGGGTTTATGAGTAGGGGTAGAAGGTTTTCAAAAAACAATCCAGTAAAGGTTGCTGAGAGTACGTCGCTGGTTGATAATTCCTTCAGTAGACCAGTCTAAGTTTTAAAACATCACCAAATTTCTAGAAGTCCAGATTAGCCAAAAAAAATAAAAATTATATTACGAAGTCGAGATAAGCTTGAGTCTTTGGGATGGAAAGCCAAGCAATAATTCATCCCGAAAAGTGGTGTGATCAGAATTTTCTGGGATAGTCATGTTGATTGAACTCCAGACCAGAGAAATTACAGTGCAATTGAGAAAGAAGTGGACCGCTGATTCATCAGAGGTAAGGCAGAGATGGCAAAGAGGGGCTTGGGTGATACCTAAATGGTGGAGGAATTTTTTGGTTGGGAGTCTGTTAAGCAGTAGTTGCCATAGGAAGAATGAAATTTTGGATGGGAGGTTTAAGGACCAAACAACATTCCAAGTTTTGTCTTGGAGTATAGGTAAGCTTGAATGATGTTCCCTAAGGCAAGAAGCTTTTTGGGTGTATAAGAAGTTGTAGGCTGAGGAGATAGAGAAGATAACAGAGGGGTGGATATGCCTTAAGGGAAGATCATGAGTAACTGAGAAAGGCAGGTGTATTCCCACAATTCTGTTGGCAGTCTGATACTAGAAAATATTGAGGATAAGGGAGTAATTCCAGGTACCATCTAAGATAAGGTCAGAGACTTTAGTAAGATCAGGGGCTCTAGGAAAGTGAAGAGATGTAGTTTCAGGAGGATGATCCGGTATCCAAAAATCTTTCCAAATGTTAATAGATTTACAGTCACCGATTTCCCAAAAAATGTTTTGTAAAAGGACTTTGAAGCCTACTTTGAGACCTTTCTAGGTCCAAGAAGAGGAACTAGAGTGAGAGGAATCAAGGGGGCCAAATTTTTTGCCGCATTTAGATTTGAAAATTCTAGCTAGAAGGTAGTCTGGTTGAGAAATAATTTTCCAACTTGATTTTGTAAGAAGGACAAGGTTAAAGAGTTGGGCATCTTTGAATCCAAGGCCCCCAAAAGATTTGTTAGCACAGAGGGAGAACCAGCTCATAGGGTGGAAGCTTTGTTTAGAGTAATCACCAAACTATAAGAAGGTACTGAGTATGGAATTAAGCTTGGTGCATTCATAGACCGGGAAACGGAATGCCTGCATATGGTAAACTAGAAGACTGCTTAAGATAGAAGAGATAAGGGTGGCCGGCCCAACCTTAGTTAGAAGGGTTCTTTTCCAACTGGCGCAACGAGATTGGGCTTTCAAGATAAGGGATTCAAAATAAGACTTACGGTTAGTGACAACGTCAAAAGAGGTACCCAAGTAAGTGCCAAAGGAAGAGTCTTGTTTTATGTTAAAACAATGTGAGGCAAAGAGTTTTAGGTCTGCTGGAGAATTTGGGCTAAAAAAACGTGAGGATTTAGAGAAGTTTATTTCTTAGCGGGAGATGCTGTAGTAGAGTTCTAAAAGCACCTTTATCATTTCACAACTTAAGGGGGTTAAATGAAAGAAAAAGATAATATCATCAGCAAACATAAGACACGATACCAACGGAGCGGAGATACAAGAACGTATGCTACTTAAACCTTGGAGAGCTTCTGCCTTGATTAGCGTAGCCGAGAGGACTTCTGAGCAAAGCACAAAAAGGTAGGGTGAAAGAGGATCAACCTGCCTAATTCCACGAAGGGGTCGAATTCTTTTCGATGGAAAGCCGTTAACAATTACTACGTAGGAAACAGTAGTCACACATTGCATGATGAGCTTAATCCAAAATAGAGGAAAATTTGAGCAGGACCGCCTGAATGAAGTCCATGTTAAGGCGATCAAAGGCCTTACTCATATCAAGCTTAAGTGCAGCCAGACTTATTCCACCTGATTTTTGGTACGGATCATATTGGTAAGCTCCTGGGCAATCAAGATGTTGTCAATCATGTTGTAAAGGCTGATGGGTAGAAAGTCAGAAGGGTATATAGAGTTTTTACTTTTAGGGATTAAGGTTATGTAAGAGAAGTCAGTTTCAGTGAAGAGATGTCCAGACCGAAGGAAAGAAAGAACACCAGAGGTAATGTATTGCTTCAGAAAGTGCCAACATTTTTGATAGACCACAGGAGGGATTCGGTCAGGACCAGGGGCCTTAAGAGTGGCAATGTAGAAGAGGGCGGCTTTGACTTCGCTACCTACCGAAAAAAGCCTGGGCTGGCCCGGCCCTCTTGTGAACAGTAACGACCCGCAAAAATAGGGCTTTGGGCCTGGGCTTGGACCAGGCCAAAGTTTTCAAGAGAAAGGCCTGGCCTGTCCCGAAAAAGCCCAGATCTGGCCCATTTTTAGGCCTGGTTCTGGCCCAATTATGGCCCAAACACACAAAAATTAAACTCATTTCCTAGATAACCATTTCGAACAGATACAAGCTGTGGTTGAGAATGCTACAAACTACTCCATAATATTGGAGCTGACAATTAAATGGGCTATCCATTAGAAAATTCTTAAGACTAGGAGTTTCAATATGTAGAGCTCTTCAGAAGCTTTGTTTTTAAGTATAATTAGCTTGACAGGAACCTGTGAAATTAATCATGACTAGTCGTGCCAACCAAAATTTACTCATGATACTAACACCAACTTACACAGCATCTGCTATATGTCATGATTAACCTATGTATTTGTCTAAAGTTGTGCTTAAACAGTCTGTAGTATACTCAAATACTCAAAAGATTTTGACGAAGTTATTTCTCTAATATGGGCCTATCTCAAAACCTATATAATCTCTTGCAAAAGAACCACCAAAATGTAGAATTAATAAATTTCCTTCTCCAGTCAAAACAATAAATGTTCCATCATTTAGCACGGCAAAGTTATTAAGAAAAACTATTATAATAGATTCACCTATACATCTCAAAATGACCTACCAGGTATAGTATAGGCCCCAAGGGTGAGAATATTTGCAAATGTCAGCCATACACCATGATCACATTTAAGGTGACCTAGCTCATGAGCCAAGACAGCCTGCTCGTAGTAGAAGTTCTACTACGAGTCAGTTGTCTTACCATAAAATACAAAGGAAAAGAACTTGAAAATCCAGACAGAAGTGATCCACCTGAAGATTCAAGCATACATTAGACAAGGTAAGAAATAGAAATAAAGAAGCAGCAGGCAACTTTTATGCATATGCTTCATGAACTACATTACCATATAATAGGCAAATTTGATGTATTCTTGTTGGCCATCGACGCAGGTAAATAACAAGTAGTTGGGAACAAAAAAAATTTGGGCCCGGGCCAGACCCAAGCCCGGCCCTAAATATCGGGCTTGGATTGGGCCCATATATCCCTGATTTCAGGCCCGGCCTGGCCCGGCCCGTTTTCCAATCATCAGGCCCGACCTGTTTTCATTGGAGGCCAGTTGGGCTTGGGCTGGGCCGGCCCAAGCCTGGCCTATTTGACATCTCTACCTAAGAGAGGTGAATTAAGAAAGAGAGTGTGATCATCAGATAAAGAGGTGTCAAAGGCGTTTAAGAAAGAGAAGTCTCTGACATCCTGAGTTGGGTTAGGGCTACAGTTGAAGATGGAGGTGAAGTAGTTTTCAAAAGCTATCATAATGTCTTTATCCGATGTGCACAGAGATTTTGGCTATTGAAGATACTAGTGATACGGTTGTGAGCTTATTGGATCTTGGCGGTAGTATGGAAAAGTTTTGTGCTATGATGACCTTCTTTGATTCACCACGATTTCATCTTTTGAGCCCAAAAAAGCTCTTCACAGTCAAGGAGCCAGTCAAGATGGAGGTGTAGTTGATTACACAGAGGGCTTGAGCATTTGAGCAAGGAAGGTTAGAATGAACATCTTTAAGTTTCCTCTGGATTTCTTCGATTCTAGCTGGAATGAGTCCAAAGGTGGAAGAACTTCAAGAATTCATCGACGACATAAGAATTTTCCTTTTATGAACAAGCTGAAAAATGGGGAGCCTGAGATTTGAGAATTCCAGCACGAGCAAATGTGACTAAGGCAGGCTGGATGTAAGAGCTAATAAGCTTCGAAATTGCGGGGAATTCTAGCTAAGGACCAAGGTTGTAAAAGGTCAAGAAGTATAGGAGCATGATTTGAGACTTGGATGCCAAGATTATGCATGGTAGCTTGAGGAAAAAGATTGAACTAGTTAGCATTGGCCATACCTTTGTCCAAGTATTCAAAGGTATGGGATTCGCCGGACCTGTTGCTAGACCAAGTAAAAGTAGGTCCTATACTAGGAATGTCAATCAATCCTAAATGAAATAGACAAGTTAGAGCGCCAGCCAATCCAGAGACCACAGCTAGAACTATTTCTCAGACCAGAGGAAGTTAGTGGCTCAGCGCCAGAGGAGGTAGAAAAACCAAAGCGAGAGAAGAGGTAATTTACATCAGTAGTAGCAAGTAAAGTTTCTTGAAAAAAAAAATAAGTTCGGATTAAAATTTCTGATCAAGTTTTTTGATGTGCGAACCTTTCGAGGATGACCAAAGCCCTTAGGGTTCCAGTTGAGGAGTTTCATTTGTGGTGAAGGGTTTGTAGAGGGACAACACCCGAAACCTAGGAGAAAAGAGGAAAAGAGGAAAAGGGGAAGGGGAATCTAAGGAAAAGACGGCACATTTTTTTTTAAGGAGGAAGGCAGAGATTAAAAAAGAGTTTTCATTTACAAAAATTATAAATAAAGGTGTGGGGAGGGGGAGATGCATAAAAGTAAGACAGACGAGTAAGAGAAAGCAATAAAAGGGTAAGGAGAGACAAAACTTGAAGTGGAGATGGAGCGGTGATGAAGGAGCTAGATTTAGAGGAAAAAGATACTTTTTTGGTGGAGAATGGGGAAGTTCTAAATTATTAAAAGAGTGAGATTTACGTTTGTTGAGAATTGGAGTCATAGAAATAATCTTCTCGCGTGTGGGGGCTCTTGATATAGTAGATTTAATGAGCTCATGAGGTAGGAGAATGACAGCCTTGGATTTAATGCCTTGAGATTTTCCTCTTGTCTTGAAGCTGCGAGCGGTAGGCCCAACAACAAAAGGTGCTATTCTTTTACCTTTTTTGAAAGTGCAAGATGTCCTAGTGCTCAGGTGTTTTACCAATAACTGGTGCAGCCTTTGAATTTTCAGCTTGGATACCTCACATGAGTCAGATGGCTGTAGAGTAAGGACATCAAGTTTTTGCTCTGGTTGATAAAAACAATTTTCTTCACACACATAAACACTGAAGCTTGTCTTGAGTGCCAAGGTATCACCATGCATGGGCACGTCTCTGCGGGTATGTTCTACAGGAATCGAGGTAGCAATTTTCCTTTTCATGTGGTGACTCTTGTGCTTGGGTTTGAGATTGGAAGTAGCTTCTGTTGGGTTTTGTGAGTTGAGTTGTTTGAAAACAACTCACTCTTTTATCCCACATTGCTTGGAAGTTGGTTTTGAAAAGGGTTTATAAGGGCAAAAGTGTTTTTACTTTACAGTTGGTGGTAAGACTAGAGTGTGCTAGTCCCCAGGCTACCCGCGTGCGGGTGCGCGAGTTTAGGCGCGTTTTGGCACGTTATTAGGCGCACTTAGCACGCTTTCCGCGGTCGCGAAAAACGTGAATTATTTTTTGGAAAATATTTTGTATTTTCAAAAAATAGTTTTATTGGAAAAGGTGTGAGATTTATTTAAATTCGAATTTTGATTTATTGTCAGTTATTTTAACTGTTACAACTGTTTTGATTTTCCAACAGTTGTGTCTGTCCAAGAAGTTCACACCTTTTCAGATTTATAAATACATGTTTTTCAGTTCTTTTAAGCTACTGATTTCCTGATTTCAAAATTTTTTTTCTTTCTGCAAAATCTCTATAGCAAAAAACGTACATTGCTTCAAAGAGAATTCCAAGGGGAATTTTTTATTTTGCTTTTTGCAGATTCCCACAGACTTTGTTGTATCCTGAAGGATTATTTGTCGCTAACCCATCAGCAAGCTCGATTTCGAGTGGGGACAAATAAAGCCTTAAAGACAGCGATCATGTGCCTCAAAGTCTTTATTTGCGATTCCGACTACATCAAAATTTTTAACAATTTTAAGGCTTTATTTTGTTCTGCTATAATGGATTCGGAGTCGATCAAAGTGATGAATCAAGACTTGGTGAAACTGGATCATTTTGATGGCAACAACTATGCTCGATGGAAGGACAAGATGATGTTTCTTCTCACTGCTTTAAGGATTTCATACATTCTGGATCCTGAATTGTCGCCACCACCAGAGGAACCAAGGACTTCTGTAGAAGGTGTTCCACCCAATGCCGAAGAATTTGAGCGTGTTAAGAAGGAGAGGAAGAAACGCGAAGAAGACGAACTTCTATGCCGTGGACACATTGTGAATGGGCTGTCAGATCGTCTATACGACTTGTTCACCGAAATCAAATCTGCCCGTGATATTTGGAGTGCGTTGGACTACAAGTATAAGGCTGAAGAAGAAGGTACGAATAAATACCTTATTGCTCAGTACTTCGATTTCGTAATGGTTGATGATAAACCTGTGTTAGAACAAGTCCATGCTCTTCAAGTGATTGTTAATAAGATTCGAGCCCTCAAGATTAGCCTTCCAGAATCGTTTCAAGTAGGGGCTATAATTGCAAAATTACCCCTTTCTTGGAAGGATTACCGGAAGAAGTTGCTGCACAAGTCAGAGGACTTTACATTGGAACAGTTTCAGAAACACCTTCGTATTGAAGAGGAGTCACGCAAACGTGAAAATAACGTTACTATTTCGGTTAAGTCCAATGTGCACTATGTGGATGGGAGTGGATCACAATCTAAAAATCCAGCCTTGCAAGTAAGGAAGAACGATGAACAATTTAAGAAGAAAGCTAACCAAGATGGAGAACAAAAGAAGAAGAAAGGAAGCTGCTATGTTTGCAGGAAAAAGGGTCACTACGCTAAGCAGTGTAGATACCGAAAGGGAAAATTCAATGGAAAGGATGGAAAGGCAAACATGGTAGAAGAAAATCTCATTGCTATGATTTCTGAAGTTAACATGGCAATGGAGAAATCTAGATGGTGGTTCAATTCTGGAGCCACAGTTCACGTCTGCAAAGACAAGTCTATGTTTAAAGCATATGAAGAAGTGACTGATGGCCAAGAGGTGCAAATAGGAAACCATACTTGTGCCAAAGTTTCCGGCAAGGGAACTGTGGAAATCGACTTCACGTCCGGAAGGAAACTTAGTCTTTTGAATGTTCTCTATGTACCCGAAATTAGAAAGAACTTAGTTTTTGTTGATTTGCTTTGTAAAAGGGGATTTTGGGTAGCTTTTGAATCTGACAAGGTTATCTTGTCTAAGAATGGTAGCTTTGTGGGAAAAGGGTACGCTTGTGATGGAATGTTTAAGTTAAGCATTAATAAAAGTACTAATTCTGCTTATATTGTCGAGTCTTCTTCCTTATGGCATGGTCGGTTGGCTCACTTGAATTATGATTCTTTAAAGAACATGAAGAAATTGGACTTAATAGATTTTAATGATACTTTGGATAAATGCAAAGTATGTGCTAAGTCTAAAATCGTTAAGAAGCCTTTTCCTAGTGTTAAAAGAGATTCTAAAATTTTAGATTTAGTACATTCTGATATATGTGAGTTAAATGGGGTGCTAACTCGTGGAGGAAAAAGGTACTTTATAACCTTTGTTGATGACTACAGTAGGTACTTATATGTTTACCTATTAAGGTCTAAGGATGAAGCATTTACCATGTTCAAAAAATATAAGGTAGAAGTCAAAAATCAACTTGAGAAGAAAATTAAGATCCTACGTTCTGATAGAGGCGGGGAGTATTTTCTAAATGATTTTACAGATTTCTATGCGAAACATGGCTTGATTCATCAAAATTCTGCACCCTACACACCTCAACAAAATGGCTTGGTTGAAAGGAAAAATCGTTCTTTAGGAGAAATGGTTAATTGCATGATAGTTAATGCTAAACTACCTCTAAACTTGTGGGGGGAAGGTTTACTCACTGCATGTTATATGCATAATAGGGTGCCTTCAAAAAGGAATAATGTGAGCTCTTATGAATTGTGGAAAGGTAGAAAACCTAACCTTTCATATTTAAAAGTGTGGGGGTGTTTAGCATACTATAGAGTTCCAGATCCTAAAAAGACTAAGCTTGGACCAAGGGCTATTAGAAGTGTATTCGTTGGATATGCTGAAAATAGCAAGGCCTATAGACTTCTTGATTTGGAGTCTAATGTGATAGTAGAATCTCGAGATGTAGAATTCTTTGAAAATAAGTTTTCTACTGATTATGAAGTCATAAATGATGATTCTCAAGGAAATGGTCCAAACGAACCTTTAGGATTGGAAAGGCAACAACGGGATCAACTTAGTGATTCTAGAATTCAGCCAACAGAACCTAGAAGAAGCACTAGAGCAAGGAAAGAGAAGGAATTAAATTCAGATTTTATTTCTTCTCAAAGTATTGTGTTTCTTGTTAAAGGTGATAGAAACAATAATGTAATTAACAAGTACCCTATCGTGTTAAATTTGGAGAATGACCCAAGGTCATTTAGTGAGGCTATGTCATCAAGAGATGCATCATTTTGGAAGGAAGCAATTGATGATGAAATGGACTCAATTATGTCTAATAACACATGGGTACTAGTTGATTTACCCCAAGGTTCCAAACCTATAGGGTGTAAGTGAGGTTTTAGAAGAAAATACAATTCTGATGGTTCTGTTCAAACCTTTAAGGCTAGATTAGTAGCCAAAGGGTTTAGACAGAAAGAGGGAATTGATTATTTCGACACTTATGCACCAGTTGCTCGTATAACTTCAATCAGAATTCTCATGGCTTTAGCATCCGTTCACCATCTTTATGTTCATCAAATGGATGTTAAGATTGCCTTCTTAAATGGAGACTTGAGTGAAGAAGTCTACATGGAGCAACCCGAAGGATTTGTCTTACATGGAAATGAAAAGAAGGTATGCAAGTTAGTTAAATCACTGTATGGGCTTAAACAAGCACCAAAGCAGTGGCATGAGAAATTTGATTCAGTTATACTATCTTTTGGTTTTAAGCATAACAGTGCAGACATGTGTATTTATTCTAAATTCACTACTAACTTTGGAGTGATAGTTTGCTTGTATGTTGATGACATACTGATTTTCAGAACTGATATGGATGGGATAAATGAGACCAAAGAGTATCTATCTTCCATGTTTAAAATGAAAGACTTGGGTGAGGTAGATATTATCTTAGGAATAAAAGTAAGGAAGCATAGTGGGGGTTATGCTTTGAGTCAATCTCATTACGTTGAGAAAATATTGACTAAGTTTAAACATCTTGGATTTAAAGAATTTAGTACTCCTTTTGATCCAAATATAAAATTAGCAAGCAACTCCGGTAGAGCAGTAGCGTAACTAGAATATGCTAGTGCTATTGGTAGTTTAATGTATGCCATGCATTGCACAAGACCGCATATTGCTTTTTCTGTTTGTAAACTTAGTAGATTCACTAGTAACCCTAGTGTAGAACATTGGAAGGCTATTGGTCGAATCCTCGGTTACCTTAAGAGAACCATGGGATTCACATTGTTCTACAATGATTATCCAGCTGTATTAGAAGGATACACCGATGCAAGCTGGATCACGAGTGTGGGAGATAATAAGTCTACTTTTGGTTGGGTATTTACCTTAGCAGGAGGAGCAGTTTCATGGGCAAGCAAGAAACAGACGTGCATATCTCATTCCACTATGGAATCCAAATTTATTGCTCTTGCAGTAAGTGGTAAGGAAGCAGAATGGATTAGAAACTTATTGTTGGATATAAAGTTATGGCCTAATCCTATGCCTCCTATTTCTGTTTTCTGTGATAGTGAAGCCACTTTATCAAGGGCATATAGTTGTACCTATAATGGTAAGTCTAGACATATAAGTCTACGACATGAATTTGTGAGACAATTGATACAAGATGGTATTATAACAATTGTCTATGTGAAGTCAAGTAAAAACTTGGCAGATCCTCTTACAAAAGCTTTGTCAAGAGAGTTAGTAAGAATGACATCTTATGAGATGGGGCTGAAACCTATTGAATTAATCACCAGTAATGGTAACCCGACCTGACACTAGGAAATGACTAGTCGTAAGGTTTAAAGGGTAAAAACAATTTACTGATGTGTGATTGTTAGTACTGATAATGTCGAGCCCCTAAAAAATGAAGTATTCAGTACTGTCCGTTACGATTTAGAGGTTGGGAGTTTTCTCTTAATGAAGTATGAGACTATTTTGTGATGTGTTCTAGTAGCGGAAACACATAGCATAACTTCACCTATATGAACTTAGAAGTGGTGCCGCTTCTTATGAAAGTTTGGGTTTACTTTCTAGAGAGTTCATGAAACAGGATATAGCACAAGGTCATAATAGTGCTAAGTTGATAAAGAATTTCTCGTCGAAGCAAGAAATTTGTATGTGTGCAATAGCTCCGGTTTATAATAAAGAGTAGCTAGTTTAAAGCTAAGACCACTAGTAACTCTTATAGAACTTTGAGCTATTTGCACTAACAAAAGGTTTAAATCGAAAGATACATTTATATGTATGCATATTAATTTCTCGTATGTCTTGGCTATAGTTATTTTTCAAACTGTTCATTGTTTTCAAACAAGTGGGGGATTGTTGGGTTTTGTGAGTTGAGTTGTTTGAAAACAACTCACTCTTTTATCCCATATTGCTTGGAAGTTGGGTTTGAAAAGGGTTTATAAGGGAAAAAGTGTTTTTACTTTACAGTTGGTGGTAAGACTAGAGTGTACTAGTCCCCATGCTACCCGCGTGCGGGTGCGCGAGTTTAGGCGCGTTATTAGGCGCACTTAGCACGCTTACCGCGGTCGCGAAAAACGTGATTTATTTTTTAGAAAATATTTTGTATTTTTAAAAAATAGTTTTATTGGAAAACGTGTGAAATTTATTTAAATTCGAATTTTAATTTATTGTCAGTTATTTTAACTGTTACAACTGTTTTGATTTTCCAACAGTTATGTCTGTCCAAGAAGTTCACACATTTTCAGATTTATAAATACATGTTTTTCAGTTCTTTTAAGCTACTGATTTCCTGATTTCAAATTTTTTTTTCTTTCTGCAAAATCTCTATAACCAAAAACGTATATTGCTTCAAAGAGAATTTCAAGGGGAATTTTCGATTTTACTGTTTGCAGATTCCCACAGTCTTTGTTGTATCCTGGAGGATTATTTGTTGCTAACCCATCAGCAAGCTCGATTTCGAGTGGGAACAAATAAAGCCTTAAAGATAGCGATCACGCGCCTTAAAGTCTTTATTTGCGATTTCGATTACATCAAAATTTTCAACAACTTCATCATAAAAAACAGAACCTCTAGGACCACATACGAAGGCGTTATCACTGTATTCAGAATGTGGATGGGGCCTTTTGGAATTTTGATGGTTACCATTTGAGAGGAAAGAACAAACAGGGGAGCCCGAATTTGGTGATGGAGGTTTCTCCTTGGTGGAAACGGGGACCAAAGGGAGAGTTGTAAATCTCAAAACGAGAACAGAGATGGTGGTGGATATTTGCTAATCCTCTAATATCTCCGTTGTAAAGAGGAATTCTATCTTCGATAAAATGGTTGTACAATTTGGAACAATAAAAATTCGAAGTTCTTTGGGGTAGATGCTTGACAACTAATCCGGACTATCTTACCTGATGTGAGCTTAAGGTAGATTCCGGGGATGAGAGGTAGGCCCAAGTTTATGCGGATAAGCATGCGGAAAACATCTTATTGGTGCTTGATACGATCAATCCAAGGTAGACAGAGTGGTTGGCCAATGGCTTTTGCGAGAGATTCAGCTAACAGAGGACTTTTGTAGTCACTCGGTATCGGCCTCGTGCAAACCCATAAATCAGCATATTGTATGGAGACTTCACTAAAAATCATGCCAGAGTTCCATGGCTTGAGGACTCGGAGAGTACCCATGATATTCCAAGGACTATTACAGTAAACAAGTCTTGCGACTTCAGGAAACACAAAGCGGAAGAGAATGATTTCTTTAAGAAGCATAACATGAGTTCTCCTGCCGCAAAGCCAGTGATTGTAGATGAATGTTTGAAGTTCTGCTTCAATGAAAGTTTTCTTGTCAAAGATTTTGCCTACTAGAAAACATGAGAGGATTTCTTTGGTTTCAGTCATTTTCGAAAGTGGGTTTGATGACGGGCCATTGACGTGAAGGGAGCTAGAAACATGGCGGGGCTAGGTTTGGTTGGTTGGGGCGGTGGAGGGGGAGCACGTGAATAACCTGGGGAACGCATTTGAAGCTAAGGGGAAAAGGAGTTTGGGGTGACGATGTCCTTTTATTCTCTCAATTTTCGTGCATTTGCTTTTCATCTCAAAATTTCTTTTGACCATATCTCATTCATTCGATCTCCGATTAAACTTATTTTTGTTTCGTTGAATTCGTATTTTTGTTTTCTTCGAATTGAGTCTAGAATGACTATTTTTGGACTTCCAATAAATATTCGCTATATTTATCAAATTACTTTATAGGTGATAGTTGTGTTTGAAAGTCACTTTTAATTATCGTGACTTATATGTGACGTGCCGGCTGCGATATTTGACATGGTCTAACCATGATTTATGATGCTTAATAATAAGCAATTGTGTATGTACAAGATTTGGTAAATGTATTTTGATATTCAACTTCTTGCAGGTTATGAAACCTCTTTTTCAGTCGATTTGTTATTCGTGTGTGAATTAATATTCGACTTATTGGTTATTTAACCTTCTCCTGGTCATGTTGTTATTCATTTGTGAAATTTAACTGAGTTTTCTAAATTCCTATTTATTGGCTCTACTCATAATTCATGTTTCGTATTCATTTTTGGCCCTCTGTGTGTATAAACTTTTATTGAGGACAATTCATGCTCACCCCTTTATTTTTCATTTTATATCCCCTTCCTGGCTAAGAGTATCATGAAGGGCAAGATGTTAGTACAACGGTGAAATTGTTCTGGAGTTTGGTACTGAGAATCGTGTAGATTATGAATTCTTTAGACGAATTATTGGTTAGTTGGTTTCTTTTACTTTGGATTCAGATGTTTATTATGAGATATTTGCAATAAAGTTTTGAAGTATTTTAGAATTAAGTTTTTGAAATTTAGACAATTTATTCCTTGCAGTACTTTAAATGCTCTGCTCTACCTTTATAATAGTTACCTTATCGACGTGTTTGGATTTTGGTAAAGGACATGTTCAGACCCTCGGATTCGAGGCCTTACACACTAAATATTTCCTATCGGAATATGTTAGAATAATACGGACTTTTGAAAACAGAAGAAGAATTAGACATACAAAAAAATAAAAGAAAATAAAAACTTTCAAATAAGGAATTCCGACAGAGTGCCACAAAAGTGCCTAAACACCCACTTTTTGAAGCATTTTCTTTCCTTGTTTTTTATTTATTAATTTTTTGGTTGTCCAAAGGACCACTCGTTTTGAAGCTCGGGATGCTTCAAAGGCGGAGTTCCTTGAAGGCATGGGAAAAACAGTAGCTGCCGCCTTGACTTTATGCGAGCAAACGGTTAAATCACCCTTAATTACTATGCTTGTCCGCAAACCATTTTTACCTTTCCTGTGCTTTCCTCAAATAGTCTTCAATGGTTGGACCGTGTCCCTCAAGAATTCTTGAGGTGTTACTACGTTTGTGCTGTGTCGGCGACGAGGCTTGAAAGGGTATCCTACATTCTGCAAAGGAGAGCCAACACTGCCATTCTGGAGGCCTGTGGCTTGTCATGCTTCTCAAACAGCAGTAGTTCTAAAGGCATCTGTTTAACCTTTCAAATTGTCCATCTGCTTGTGCTTGTGGATCAGAAGCGCTACTCAGAAGTACTGGGTACGTGGCTGCTTGAACAGTTACTTCCGGAAAATGCTAATGAAAATCCGTTCCATTTCCGATAATTGATGATGGTAAGCCATGTACCTTTACACCTGGTCAAAGACCAAAGGTAGTCATATCAACAGATGAAATAGGTCAAGACGAAGCAATGAGATATCCATATCCAGCTGAACTACGAAGTCCTGTGGTATGTGCTGCTTCTAATGACTCAGTTATAACTTCTGCTTTCTGGCCAGCAAAAGATCATAGAGATCCTTTCGTGAAGAGTCTGAACACCAGTTAGGAATACACGATCATCCCTTCTAGTTAGGAATATCATCCTGAAGTAAGAATTCCCATTTGGGTGCAATGCTAGCTTAGTAAGCGATATAGCTTAAGCCTGCTGGTCATCTTCAAGAAGCTCCTTCTCCAAAACAGTTGCCTCTTAAGAGAACAAAATTCAAGAACTGAATTCAGTGGTGGCAGGGTGCTGTTGGGGATCGTGTTGTTTGAATGATTGCTAACTATGTTTAGTGGAAGCCCTTTCTATTCGAGTTCAACATGACAAAACATAAATATGCCAAACAACATAAGGCAAAAGTAGACGCCAAAAGGAACTAACAGATCTACTGTCCATCCATTTCCATTAAACTTTACTCGTTGTGTTTCGATGACAGTATTTTAATACAAAAGTAGAACCTTGGAAGTAGCCTATAATAAAGTAATGTCACCTTCTCTCATATGAGCCAGCTCTAATAGCACTTAGACTCTTCTCTAAAGATATCCATGCGCAACTCTACATGGCTATACCTTGTGCAAAAATTTACTTAATGATAGAAGCGGTATATGGAGTGCCAGCAGAACCACTCTTTCTTTCTTACCTTCAGAAACATTGGGTGGACAAAGATGGTTAGATTACATTAGCTGAAAGCAGGTAAAAGAAAGCAATTACGGTGTAGAACTAGAAAAGCTGTGAACCATGCCTTCAACAGTTTGAAGCTTAAGTTCTTCATGCTTTCCTTCTCCTTTTCCTTTTCAATTCTTCTTGTTTCCTTGTGGCAAGCTCTGCTGAAAGTCCAAGCAACGATACTAGGACTTAAAGCTTGCTACTTCTCGTTCTGACTCTGTCTATTATCATTTGCCTGCCAGATAGATCTTCTTCATAGCCAACAACCTGCAAACAACCAAGCCGCATATCACCATATATGTAGAAACCAATTGGGGTCACAAGAATGTTTAAGCCCGACATGAACTTCACTACAAGAATGTAACGAATTATATTTGTGAAACTGATGACCAGAAATTCTTTCACAAATGGGGTTGCAACAGCAAAAAATCACAAATAAATGTCACTGAATGTCTTCTCGCAAGTGTTACATATGTGTTCCCATTAGCGCCACCAAAACTCTAACAATGATTATGACCTTTAGAGTTTGGTTTGCAAAGATGCTTTTTTGTCAAAGAGATTCTAAAACAAATTTAACCTATGAAGAGCAGAGACCTGAGATTCTGTTTGTGTTTCACTGAAACCGTCGTAAAGGCCCTTGGTTACATCTCCTGGAGGATTACACCTTTCATCCTTGTTGTCAGTCCTGAAGCAGTAAGAGAATCGAAACCTGAGCCAAGAGAAAATAAACCAGAATGTGCACCCGCACTTCTTTTAGGACATGACAAAGGCTTGCATATCAAAATGTCCATTGGCTCTCAGTCATAAGCCGAAAAGTAGGTTATGTATGACAGAGACTAGAAGCAAATGAGTATGTAATAGGTTTAATCTGTATGTAGATCCACTGGACGTTAGTCCACTTAGTATCATATACAAGCTTCCACACTTTTTCAGTCCTAGAACCATGAAACAAAATAAATTACATTGAACAACCCTCTTGCCGGCCCATGCCTACCGTCGCTCAAAAAGAAGAAAGGATAAAGAAAATCACCAATTTTGCTGTTAAGATAGCACATGATATATGAGGTCACCTGTTTATCCAGTGCTTTGACAGCCCAAAGCCAGCTTGAAGATCAGCATGATCTTCGCCAAGCATTGAACAATCAGATGAGAAAAGCTGCAAATAATTAAGGATTGTAATTGCAAATAATATCAGAGAAGAGAGAATGCTGAACGTCAAAAGACAAGGATACACTTTTATCACATCCATTCCCTCCTGGTGACTGCTGATCCTGAATCTAATACCAGAATCCAAACAAAATAAGGAAAATAATCCAAAAGCCAGAAATGTGCAATGATATGGTAATAAACGGTCATAGGCTGTCTATTTTTTCTTTTTTTACCTTGCTCGTCTGCTCTAACAACTCCTCGATGGCTGCAGCTACATCAGGAACTACATAACGAACATCTGCAGTGTTTCCTGTATCGTTCCACATGGATTTTGTCAGGATATGATCATTCTGATTTACTCCAGAGGATAGCAGAGACTTTAGGCTTCCATCTTCTGAAACCCTCGCCCTTTTATTGCAACAATTTGGATAATTAAGGTCTTCATTAACGTCACTTTTGCTGCCAATAACATAATTTTGTATATTTCCAGGATCTTGTGACTGACTTGGTAACTGGGATGCGTCATCTCCATATGTCATTCGAGCGGCTTGGGTAGGATACTGGCTCATAGTGCATAATCCTGCCTCTCGGTCTTCAGAAGTAACTTCTTTCGGAGAAAATGGATATGGAGCAACAACTTTGCTCTGTCAAAAACAGAATGCAGATAACATTACTATGTACACAGATGGACGCGGACACACTTATGGAAATTAGCGAAGGATAGTGACAGGCAAAATAAGGCACTAACCTGCCTGACACATTCACAGATCCACTCAGATGTAACTGACTGTATCCCCCATTTAGAAGCAGCCTGATATTTTGGGTCACTGCTAAACTTACATAATAAATGGGTGACTTTTTTAGTCAATTTTTCAACAAACTTGGCTCCGAGAATAAAACATAAGTTTCTAAGTAGCAGCCTGTCCTTCTCATCATACTGTGAAACACAGATGCGAAACTTTTCAAATCCAGGTAAAGGAACTTGGCAGGGCAGTGGAGAATAGAGAATGTGACTGCTGACATCCAGCAATTGTCCATCCTTCAACAGAAATGTTCAAAGTTTCATTAGCATTTCTCTATTGATTAAGGGTCACAATGCAGAGAGTGATTATAGTGCAACATTAGTTACCAAGAGTTGAAACCCAATTTTAAGAGATCGCTAGGTTAGAAAGCATATATAGCTTATAGGAGAAGGGTAGTAGAAGATATGGTAGAGAAAACAAGAACAGTGAAATATACGAAAAAAAACGTCACAACTACGGTTACATAATGGCTGAACAGCAAAACAATTTCAGGGTTCATAATTTCCATGTTTTTGGAGAATCCTGTATTTTCAAATATCATCTTATCAAGATATTTGAATCTCAGAGCGAGCTTATTGTGGAAAAAGAAAATTAATGCAATCCAAGACATGGCAAGTACCAAAAAGGAAAAGGATTAAGCCTGAGACACTATAAACACCCCTCCCCTTAAAATTCACTTGAACCTCACAGCATAATTATGAAAACAGCAAGCACCAAAAAGGAGAAGGATAAAATCTAATGCTCATTTTTTTAATGTGAAATCACCAACATAGTTGATATCAAGGCCCTATGCCTCATTTTAACCAAAAGGAACTCTGAAGTTTAGCTTAGGCCAGCAAAAAGTTGTGAAAGTTAAATTAATACCAGGAAAAGCAGATGTGAATTTTTTAAAATAGTACAAGATTCAACAGAAGTCTTAAATACCTCTAAACACGAACGAATCCAGTGAAGTTCACATTGACGCTCCCACTAGCATCGGCCTGGCTGGATACAACACCATGGCACTCAACAGTGAAGTTCACATTCTCTTCAGTTTGGTTATCCACCACCTCTCCTCCTCCTTGATTGACCCACTGCACAATCTCAGCTCTCTGACAGATGAAGAGTCTTAGATATTAATCCAATCAAGTAAAAAATAGATAGAGGGCATAATTATCGAGAGAAAAGGGGCTAATACGAAGATGAAATAGACATCTTATAAGAAAATTATCTGCACAATCATATAAGTAGCACAACAAAAATGGCAAAATAAGGCTTCAACAATCCAACCAGAAGATGCTAAATCTCGTATATGTTCATTGATTTCTGAATATAAGCCTGGATAGATAGATTGGTAAACCTTACTGGTGTAGATAGATATACAGTGGGTATATTCGTGTATGGGTACAGACATGCTTTAGAGAACAAAAATCAGATGGCATTTGTGTAATATTTCTAGATGACAAATACTGATTACCATATTGCAAACAGACCTCCAAGAGACTGTAAATTAATATAATAGCAAGTAAAAGAATACCATTAACCAATGTTTTGGAGAATTTCAACTAGTTCAAGATGGATTTATAATAGACATTAATTTTGGTACTAGAATAAATGTTCTACATGATACTCTTTGCTGCGATTCTAAAATAGGACTTTAAAGTAGTGTGCACATTAAAATCCCTTCAGTTAATGTATCTCGTGATTTTTTAACTTCGTTGTATATCAACCAGGTTTTTGACATGCTAGATAATAAGCATAAGGCGATTCTTATCGAAAGTAACTCCGCAGGCAACACTAGCCGACTTCTATATTTCTGAATGCCTACTTCAGAGGCACTTTTCCGCAAGGGAGAAATAAAGGTGACCTACAGCAACTGGATCTTAATGGCCTGTTTTATATGTGGCATCGTGATTACAGTGGTCAAATTGCACAGGAAAGTATCTTTTGCTTTTGCCAGATTGCGGGCCAGAAAATTATGGGAATTCCGAAACTGAAACCGAAGTCTTTGAAAACTGTTGGAGGTCCCCGTTAGAAAATAAACTTAGCTTCTCCTGTTATCGGGATCAGGTTATTAGTGAAGAAGAATTCTGCATGCTTACGAAATACAAAAGAAATCCAAATCAAGTAGCAAGAATCTAATAAAGAAGCACATAGCTGTAGTCAAAGGATGGAGAAAAGATGAAGAGAAGAGCAGAGAAAACCAGTTTAAAATTTGGAGTTTGTGGTGCAAAAGTACGCTCAAATCTCTCTCATGTTTAACATGTTTTGTCGTAATAATCCTCCTGGAGATTTGACGAAAGACCTGCCTAGTCAGCATTCTACCAGAGGAATTTGTACTCCTTTTCACATATTAGAATGTCACAAATCCCCTTTCATACATATCAAACAATGCAATCCACTCAAACAATTTCTTAAGAATATTAAACTTTGATACCTTAAAGATTATTAAATCTTTCCGCCCAAATTCACAATATGATGAAACTACCGTGGAAAGGCCTTAAATGAACCAACTACTGATTCAACCGAAACACACGAGGGCCAATATTTTGAACATCAAAAGCTGACATATATTCCATGAAGCAAAAAACAGAACAGCTTACCCGATTTTCAGGAAAGGACCTAGAGAAGCGAAATAGCTGTTCCCTAAACGCACTTGATTTTTTAACCCGAGTTTCATTGTTAGAATCACGCTGTATGAAGTTTCCATTGAGAGGGCATGATTCAGTTTGACTATTATAGTTCACAGTCGCTCGCAGCAAGGTATCCCTTTCCTGATCTCTGCGCTTCTCTGATGACAATAAAGATCCAGAATCCCCTCTTCCCTGGAACTGATCCTCTGCTAAGATGGACTGATTGGGGGTCTTAGTGGACAACTTCCCCTGTTTCATGTCGGTCATGCCCACCACGGCCCTTTTATTGGAGGATGTAGGATCTATAAATGCAGAAATGCAGTTAATGACCAAAATAAACAGTTAAAAACATGCCATGAAACTTTTTAACAACAACATGGTACCAGTCTTAGTCATTTGGCAGATATAGCGATGCAACTTAAACAAAAAATACCAGCTGATGCAGTTCGTTAAATGGTTATCAAACCTTTTGGAAGAGTCAAATCGAGAGCCATGTGCTTCCGAAGAACAGGTATTTCTTTTTTTCCATAATCACATTCCTCAAGCCATATGCTTCTAACCACATATATAACACCCAAAGCTGCAAGGGCCCTTACTTCCTTTTTCTCACTGCAAAATAGTAAGAATGTAAAAGAGGTATAATGGCGCCTAAACTAAACGTTCAGAGGTCCTGATCTTGATGTTAGTGGTAGGCTGGAAGCACGAGGTGGTGATACAATAAAACGCAGGATTACATTCACAAACGACCAGAATATATGAATCAATGCAATGGTGTTGTAAGGAAGATATTCCTCATTCAAAGTACAAGGAATCATATCCCAAAACTCAAAAGACATAACGAATAATACCTGTATGCGATATATCTTAGGGTATGTGTTTATCTCCTAGATGGACGGAAAGACCATTTTCCTACCAGTATATTATTACTTTCACATTTTGCATAAACTATATTCCAGTTTCAGTTTTAGTGTCGATCAGTATTTTGCTGTTGTCCTTTCAAAATCGTCATCTCAGGCTCAGATTCATTTTTAGTAAGTTTTCGGGTTCATGTTTAGTATTTCACCATTTAAAATGTCTTCTTTCAGACATCAGCCAATGGAGAAATCATGTGGCTTGTCTTCTAGGTGCAGCAATTTGGGGCCTCACGTAATTTCTTTCCGCAATTGGCCAAAAAGAAAATGTACCATGTCAAAGTTAAGGATTGTCAGAAGTATCATGATGGTCAAGCCATAAGCAAGCCACCATGTGCTTTTTGAGCATGCACAAGAGAAACAATAGTACATGCACTGATAACATGGGTTTGGATAGGATCAGAGGATTACGTTTCTGAGGGAGTTCCAACAACAATGTGCGTCAGTTTGTCATTGAACGACATATAACGGGAACCACCACCTCTGCAGACCATGTCAACTAGTTTACGCATTTCAGAATTGTCAAAACCAACAAGCATAATTCTGCACTCTGACAAGTACAAATAGTTGTCTTCGGTTTGCGAGTCATCCGCAACACAAGCATCCAGATTTATATCACAATCTATCCTCATGGCAGGTCCTCCGCTCTCCTCCTTGACAAAGGCCGGAGCATCTGAGAATGTAGAAGACATTTTCTGTGAAAGAGTAGCTTCTGTGTCTGCATCTGTCATTCGGTCACAGAAAACAGCTTGAAAATTTGCATCTGTGGCCACAGAAGACGGTGCATGTTGAGAACTCTCAACAACCTTGTCTTGGTTACGCTTTGCCATAAGAGAAGCCCTTCCACCACTAACAGTAGAAGCCGTACTAGCCTGAACAGGATAGGACTCCTCATTAAGACATGCTATTCATCAAAGAAAGATTACTTGATGTCAGACACCACACTGTCAACTTTTCAGCATACAAAACGAAAGTTCGTTTTCTTATACAGAAGAAATTCCAACATGGAATCAACATAAAGCAATACCTCTTCTGGCAACAGATTGATCAAACCATTTCTTAGTCACCAGATAAATGTGACCCCATCTTTTGGCAACCTTGTACTTGTCACCTTCAGCAGCATACTAATAGTCAAGGAGAAAATGTTTTTCTAGTTTTACAAATTACAAGAATCTTATATTACAAAAATATAGTGATAAATCAAAGAAAGGAGGTAAACAGACTTCATAAGGTAACTGCAAAATCTCTTTTAAGGCAACCACACAGACACCGCCATTCACACTACAATCAGCTTAAGTTTTCATATTTTTCCCTTCAGGAAATGTAAAGTGTAACAAGAACACTAATTTTCCAGCAAGTACATACAGAGAAAAAAAAGTTGACAACGGATACAAGAGTGGTTATACATAAAAGATTCACAAATGCAGAATGAAGCTACAAGTGCATTGGAATCTGTTAAGAAAGTGGAACAATAGGCTGAAAGAAAGGAACTTATGGTAAAAGGTCATTTTCACTTTTCTTTTTTGCATTTTGCTAATAGCCAAATTAACCAAATTCAGAGCAAATTGTAGGATATATCACAAATTAAATGTGTGCACTTCCTTGTCAGTTCAGCAGAATATTTTCCACCATTTTGGCTGACAAGCTTTTCCATCTCCTTCTGCACATCTGAGACGGAAGAACAAAAGAATACGAACATAACACAAGGAGATAGTATTGATTAAGCTGCACAAAAGGGACACCAAGATCACATCATAAAGTTATTATTAATTCATCTTATCAACCTGCAGAAACTTTTGTTACGCATATTGTCAGTCCAGAAAAGGACGGAATCCTGTATGGCTCCTGAGGAACGATGCGGTGCTCTTTCCAACACTGATGCAACCAATTTATTGTGACGACTGGTTTCTTCAGAACGTTCAATGCCCACTGCAACACAACAAAAAATAACTAGTTGAAGGGTTCTACGAAAGTAAGATAATGGGATACTTGGAGTTGAACTATGTGAAGACACACTGTTACTGAATGTACGCTATGTACAGTTGGCTGCACTGTTAACACACATTAAACAATATCGTTCAAATTTGAGGAAAGAACAAAGGAGAGCTCAACTTGTCTTCAGCAGGAAGCTAGTTCGGGACCATGCTGCAAAGTAATTTTAAGATACATTGTGAAATTTTTCAAAGCAACTTCATTTAAGGTGTGTTATCAAGCTAAACCCCTATTGGTAGACATGGAGAGGAGTGCGAGAGAAAGGAGGATGGGGGTAGGAGAAGATCCAAGGTACTGCAAGAAATAAAGCACGTCATAAAATTTAAACAGGGGACTTAATTTCAAATCCCACAGCCTTCCCCAATTAGGACGGCCAGTACCTCGTCCAAAATGAAGCATAGTTTCATGCATTGCTCCTACGGGGGATCTGGTAGCTACACCATTGTCAATCCAGCACCATAACAGCACAGAGAGAGAGAGAGAGGATGGGGGGGGGGGGGGGGGCAACAACAATCCAAGATACTGCAAGAAGCAATATTATGCAAACCAAAGGATTTAGGCAGGGTTTTCATATTGCAAGTGGTTTGGAATCCAAACTGCTTTATGAATTTAAGGTCACAGTACGTTTTAAATTTTGCTGTTTTGTTATATCACCCCAATCCAACATAAACTGAAACCACATGAGTGGCGTCGTCACCACCATTACATAATCGAATGGGAACCAACACCTTGACCACCACCCCAACCCAACTTAAAATGCATGTTAAAAGTAACTACATCACTCACTACTACTTCAGGCATCTGCAATAACCAGCATCCTATTGCACCAAAACTACATGATAATCGTCGCAATACTAGCTCCGTGTGCGGCAGATTTTTCAGATTCACTGCAGCTTGAACAGTGTCACCTCCAGTGCCTTCTGCACCTCCACATCGATCCCTGACCATTACATTTCCACCACCAAGATTACTGGGGCACCAACATGGGTGCTCTGAAGCACTATGAAATTTGTCATGGTATCCTTGTAAAGCTGGCTTTCCAGCTTAAATGTGATTATCTCCAACTATATCAATCCTGATACGGCCATTTTGTACATTTGGCATCCTACATATAGGCTTCAACCCTAAACTCTTTTCTAAACGACAGTATTTACTATCAGAAGGGACACCCAAGGTCAATGCACTGTCATTATTAAGGATCTACTGGTAAATTGGAACTCAAGAATCACAGTACAGCATTATCTCTCTTTCTCGAGAGACTCACTTCACTATCACCCACGCACAAGGCTAAAGCTAACATCTTCAACTAACACCTTTAACCTATAGAGAAAGAAGCCCAAACTTGAAGAGTACCTCAAGCATAGTGTGTCCTGCAGCATGTGCTGTGTCGTACTACTAATAACTAAGTACACCACAAGCGTCTGCAATACCATCTGTTCACCATATACTTCTAGCAGATTCAAGCATTAGGCAACTAGAAGCTCTTTCTGATGACTTGACTTGAATAAACAAACTCCATTAAAAATTAGAAGTGAAGATGACTTCACTTATCAGCTAAGTGGAACAGTGTTTTCTAATTGAATTGTCAAGTACCCTTCAGGTATTTAATATTTCCAACAGCATATAATGTTTTTAATTCATAACAATTCCGGTTTAGCAACCAGGTCCTTTCAAAAATCACAATGGAGATTCAACATCCAAAATTATGAATCTGAAAGTAACAGTATTTTTATCATAGTTTGATAAAGTAAGCCTCCACGCGCACAATTATGCTTGGGGCAGGTTAAGTTCTCCTTCAATTGCTAGAGAAAGCATGGGTAATCATCTGCGGTAGTTTGCAGATTGAATCAAGTCCATCAGTCGATATGAGATATAAACACAGTAAATAGTATGGTACAAATCCTAAGGAATCATTCCTCTCATTATGCCTCCAGACTTAATAGCATGTACAAAACATGTTTCTCATGTGCGTATGAGAATGAGAGAGAGAGAGAGTTAAAGTGGAAAGGAACTAAACTAAAGACCTTGTACTTTGCAGCCAAAACATTCTTCACAATGACAAAGTTAACGTCCAAAGAGGCTTTAGTGTGCACAACACCTCCCATAGCTGTCACCAACTTTCCAATCTCAACCTACAAGACATTTGAAACGCGAAATTAGAATATAATTGGGACTTTGGAGATGCAGGAAAGGGACAAAAATTATCTATCAAGAGGGAGGATATCTAGCAATGGATACTGAAAAACCCTGAAAAAGACTAGCTGAATGAACATAAAGAATTTTGAATGCCTGAGTAAACAACAAGACTTTCTACATGCCAGGTCCTTCAATTTACAATATAAGCACTAAACAATGTTAAACAGGAAAGCTGGGTGAGAAATGAGCATTCTTTGGCAAACACTTTGCGATACTGAATACCCTACATGAAAAAGTAACAGAGGCCTTTTAATCTACCTAGCAAATTGTTTTGGGTGCTTTATTTCTCCAACATATTAAGTAAATGAAAAGAGAGCGGATATCAAGAGGCATTAAATTGCTCATAACATAGAATAGAACAAACTTTTTTCAGAGATATCCAAAAAAACAACTGAAAATCTGCATGGTACACTTCTTCAACTGGACATTGATGGGTTTCGCCCTGCTAAGATACCATTTATCATAAAAGCTTAAGCCTGTAGCTTGTAATTCAACACTCACCCACACGTTCAAAACCCCGATTGCATGTCGATTGCAAATTAATGAAAGAAATCAAGGTGCACCACAACCAAGTGGACAAACAGACAGAGTGCAAACTGCACTAGCATGCGGGGGAGAGGGGGCATAGACACATGGCCAAACAAAGCATTAATACCATGTTAAGTGACAGACTTAAGAATTCACATAGTTCATGCGCAATTCAGTATACTAACAGTGGTGTAGGTGATGAGGCCAAGTGATTAATGTCTATCATAGCTTTGGACGCATAAGATTTAACCAAGAAAGCAAGACGGACAAGCTATGAACTTTAAGCGACACGTAACTAGTGAAAATGCGGGAACTCCACAGACTGTTGCCCCTCCTTGCATTACTTATGATAATAGTGAGTAGCCTGCATGGATGTACTAAAAAAAATTACCTTTTCATCCATCTCGAAGCCAGATGCAAGTACTTTGACCCCATCCATGGCAAGGCAACAAGTGAAAGCCTGTTTCGGTAGCATCCGGTGTTCTTTTGAGCAGGAAAGCACGCACTGAGGACCTGGCTAGTGTACAAGTACACGTGACATGCCAACCAAGGGAAACATGAGCACCCTTTGTGATGAAAGATAGAAAGAGTAAACACTTGCTCCTTTGACTAATTTATTGAACATAAGGGTGTCTATTGAATTTGTGGAAAAAATTATTTCCCAATTTAGCTAAATAAAAAATTTGCCTGCTGTCCCTAAGAAATGGTCCAACTTGTCTAGTACGTTCACAGAAAACTGTTCTGTGTAGCATACTCAACGAGAGAAGTTTACTTTTCTGTCGCTACCTTTTGCTCAAAATTGTCAGTATTTTAAAAGTTATGTGCAACCATCATAACGAGGATAAGAATTGACAAACAGAACTATTAAAGCTGTATCTGTAAGTAAACGAATTTCCTGTTAATTTCTGCAAATTTAATTTGGTTGATGAGTTTTCATGTTCTGGACGTGAAATCACTTGTGTATCATTTTCGGTACGTTAAGACCAGTTTAAACACATTTGAAACTTGAAATCAAACATGGTAAGACTACTTGGTGACCAAGTGATGCCTGGGCCCTTGTCTATAACTTCCTCTCATACTTCAATTCTGTTTTATTCCAAAATGCATTTTGCTTATTTATAAAGCCTAGGGGGTAGAGCCCACTGCTTAGATCAATGATACAGTGCTCAGAATAAAATTCATGACAACGGAGATTTGAGTCAGAGAACACACATATATGCCAAAGGTAAGGTCAGAATCCAGATTACCCCTCCCGGCAGCCTGCATAAAGAGGCCTACACAGAGTAATGGCAGTTATTTAAACTTTTAAGCTACTTAAGCTAAGCAACTTTGAAATCTAAAGTTGAAGCTTAAGATTTGAAACTTACTAAGTGTTACTCTTAGAACCATAACAAAGAAGCGTAACTACTCATAGAGCAGTCCCAAAACTACTGCGTTCCTTGCAAAAAGACAAGATCCTCTTCTCCAGCATAGTCAATGTGAGCTTCTCTTTAATATTGAATATTTTGGGAATGACAACACCATAGAAAAAGTACTCTATTACCATGAATCCATAGAGAATATGCCGACCAGCTTATGGAAATAAACCAATACTATGAACACATCCATCTCTAACTATGCTAATTACTTTACTGATTACTCCCTCTGTTTCATAATTTCTATTCCCTTTGACTTTTTGGGAATTCCTAGAGTAATATTAGAACGTGTAAGCATTGACTTTACTCATTATGTTTGCCCTTCTCTGAACTGTCCAATAATAGTCATTTGATCTACATTTACCAATTGAGTTCAATTCCATCTTAAGATGTTTGAATTCAATTCCAGGAATCCAGAAAAGGTCAAAGGGGACAAAAACTACGAAATGGAGAATATATATAGGAGAATATTACCTCATTGTTGTTGCTTGGGATTTCAGTCTTACCTTACTACTTGCATTTTAAGTTTTATTAAAATTCATCACCAACACAAAACTGAAGCTAGATATAGGAAAGGGAATGTCTATTCCCACAACATGTTATGGCTTTCCACACCCTCATTTGTTGCCAAAAGATTTACGTTTCTTCGTTAGCACCAAAAAGCGAGTGTGGAACAGCATATAGGATGTGGAAGTGGACGCTCCCTATAGGATTTTGTAAACACGAAATTTATTTTCTAACCTAAAAGAAAAATATGCAACTCGATGAACTAAAACTACCAAGGCACCATTGCAAGCTCGCAACCATACCAAGCAAACTACGGAGAACCAGTTGTAAAAAAATTATCTCGTTTTACATATCTCTAACTAATTCACACTGCTAAAAGTAATCCTGGATTGTGATTTCACTAATTACATCCATTATTCAAACTACTTTTATAGCTATAGTGGAATACTGCCTCCAACCTCAAAACCTGTTGCTTGGGATTTCAAGTCCACCATTTTACTATTCACAGGTGTCTTTGGAACCAAGCCATGCGCATACAATACATCACAAAACAAAAAAAGGAAACTAGACGGAGGAAAATGTAAACACAAAATCTACTCTAAAAGCTAGAATCCAACAACTTAACTACATAACTAAAAGTTACTCCCTCCGTTCCACTAGAATTTCTCCTAGCCTTTTCACGAAATCATATTACGGTTTCCGCACACGTAACCCTTGAATTGAACTCAAGTAACAATTATAGATTGACAAGCATTACTTGAAAGTCAAGCAAGGGTATAAAAACATTAAGCAAGGTCAGCGTTTACATGCCTTAATTATACCCA